>JAPCYS010001900.1:7500-46498 GCA_028641055.1 Alopecurus myosuroides
CAGTTGATTTAGCCATTTTTAGTCTTCATCTATCAGGTGTTTCATCAATTTTAGGTTCTATCAATTTTATAACAACTATCTTCAACATGCGTGGACCTGGAATGACTATGCATAGATTACCACTTTTTGTGTGGTCCGTTCTAGTGACAGCATTCCTACTTTTATTATCACTTCCGGTATTGGCAGGGGCTATTACAATGTTATTAACCGATCGAAACTTTAATACAACCTTTTTTGATCCTGCAGGAGGGGGAGACCCAATATTATACCAGCATCTCTTTTGGTTCTTCGGTCATCCAGAGGTGTATATTCTCATTCTGCCAGGATTCGGTATTATTAGTCATATCGTATCGACCTTTTCAAGAAAACCGGTCTTCGGGTATCTAGGCATGGTTTATGCCATGATAAGTATAGGTGTTCTTGGATTTCTAGTTTGGGCTCATCATATGTTTACTGTGGGCTTAGACGTTGATACGCGTGCCTACTTCACCGCAGCTACCATGATCATAGCTGTGCCCACAGGAATCAAAATCTTTAGTTGGATCGCTACCATGTGGGGAGGTTCGATACAATACAAAACACCCATGTTATTTGCTGTAGGGTTCATCTTTTTGTTCACCGTAGGAGGGCTCACTGGAATAGTTCTCGCAAACTCTGGGCTAGACATTGCTCTACATGATACTTATTATGTGGTTGCACATTTCCATTATGTACTTTCTATGGGAGCCGTTTTTGCTTTATTTGCTGGATTTTACTATTGGGTGGGTAAAATCTTTGGTCGGACATATCCTGAAACTTTAGGCCAAATCCATTTTTGGATCACTTTTTTCGGGGTTAATCTGACCTTCTTTCCGATGCATTTCTTAGGGCTTTCGGGTATGCCACGCCGCATTCCAGATTATCCAGATGCTTACGCCGGATGGAATGCTCTGAGCAGTTTCGGTTCTTATATATCCGTAGTTGGGATTCGTCGTTTCTTCGTAGTTGTCGCAATCACTTCAAGCAGTGGAAAGAACAAAAAATGTGCGGAAAGTCCTTGGGCTGTTGAACAGAATCCAACCACACTAGAATGGTTGGTACAAAGCCCTCCAGCTTTTCATACTTTTGGAGAACTTCCAGCGGTAAAAAGACAAAAATAAGCTCCCTTTCTTGATTCTAATCTTATTATTCGAAAAGCTTAGATTATTTTATTGGGCTTTGTATTATGATTATGAATAAGAACTAGAGGCGTCGAGCGTATCTCACGATACGCTGGATGTGAGGCTTGACAACCTCAACGTGCTGATCGCTGTTACTTTCCGGTAACGCGGTTGGCCCGTCTATGGGCGCCCCTACCTTGGTTCAGTTGCAGTAATGCACTGTTCATAAGATGGAGATCCCAAGATAGGTCTCTCGACTTTGCAAGTCGAGTAAGATACTATGCTCTTAGTTAGAGAGCGCCAACCCGTGGGGTGGACAGGATTCACCTCAAATGGGCGAGACTTTAAGTAACCAAAAGAACTAGACTCCGTTTTGTTTAGACAGACGGAATCTAAGATAAGAACCTAACAGAAGTTTAGCGATTCCTTCTTGGTGGAGATAGGTGGGTCCCTGGCCCAACCTAAGTCAGTTCGAATCTGACGAGTCGGAGGTGAACTAACAATGGTACCGCAAGATGTTTCATCAGATAGTGCCAGCCTGCAAAACAAAATAGGTATCCTTCTTTTTCATAAAATGGGTGGTTTGGTTGTTGATCCATTAATCAAATAAATTAGGTCGTAAGATCGAATCAAGAATTTCATTATATCCATTTCTTATACCTTCTATTTTATATGATATTTCATAAGGATAAACCATAGGGATAGGGTCTAGAATAGAAGTAATAAAGTGAATAAAAAGAGGGGGGGAAATCTCAATATTGCTAATATATCAGGACCATCTTATTAATAATTCTAATGAGTTATCTTGGAATTTAGAAAAAAATAAAAAACCCTATATTATGTTCAAGGAAAGTAGATATAGATAGGAGCTTATACCCTAAAAAAAAAAGAAGGACGGTAGATAGTAAAGAAAAGAACTAATCACAATATCTATCTTTCCAAATCTATCTTTCAAAGATTCACTAAAAAGACAGTTGGCGGGTCTCTTTGTATGTCTTGTCCGGAAAGAGGAGGACTTAATGATTATTCGTTCGCCGGAACCAGAAGTACAAATTGTTGTGGATAGGGATCCTGTAAAAACATCTTTTGAGGAATGGGCCAGACCCGGCCATTTCTCAAGAACACTAGCTAAGGACCCTGATACTATACTACCACTTGGATCTGGAACCTACATGCTGATGCTCACGATTTCGATAGTCATACTGGTGATTTGGAGGAGATCTCTCGAAAAGTCTTTAGTGCTCATTTCGGGCAACTCTCCATTATCTTTCTTTGGTTGAGTGGCATGTACTTTCATGGTGCCCGTTTTTCCAATTATGAAGCATGGCTAAGTGATCCTACTCACATTGGACCCAGTGCTCAGGTAGTTTGGCCTATAGTAGGGCAAGAAATATTGAATGGTGATGTAGGCGGGGGTTTCCGAGGAATCCAAATAACCTCTGGTTTTTTTTTCAGATTTGGCGAGCATCTGGAATAACTAGTGAATTACAACTCTATTGTACTGCAATTGGTGCATTGATTTTAGCAGCGTTAATGCTTTTTGCTGGTTGGTTCCATTATCCAGTGAAACAGGTCAT
Source organism: Alopecurus myosuroides (assembly GCA_028641055.1). Classification (NCBI taxonomy): domain Eukaryota; kingdom Viridiplantae; phylum Streptophyta; class Magnoliopsida; order Poales; family Poaceae; genus Alopecurus; species Alopecurus myosuroides. The sequence goes on from JAPCYS010001900.1 coordinate 10,217, forward strand.
AATACTCCCTATGTCTTGACTACAGGGAGAGTGAGAAAAGACCATCTTCCGGTTACTGTGCCTGTGGTGCTTTCTGTAGGGATGACTTATGGCATGCGGGAATGTCAAGTAAGTACGGCTTTCGATAGCTAATACGAGTTGGGATGACCAGCAACGTCAAGAGGGGTCAAGCAAAACTAGCTCTATAAGCTCTTTTTGAAAGGAAAGACAGTTTCATCCTTATTATTGAGAAGTGTGGATATCAGGTTAGCTGGTTTGACCAGAAAGCCAGTGGTGGAGTTAGCGGGTTTGACCAGAAAGCCAGTGGTGGAACGGATTCAGTCAAGGAAACTAGAACCCTCAGAACCTAGGGAAGATAGAGAGAATAGGGAAGGGATATGCATTCATAACACCGATCATCTCATCTCTACTCTGGCGCACCCGATACAATCTAGAGAACAGAGCTGAGCAGACTTAGGACATATGGATCAGTAGATGAGCACTCAAGTCAAGGAGAACCAATCAAGCTAGGAACAACCTCGATCAATCCACCTGGAAACAGAAATCCTAGGAAACAAGCTTAGATGCGCAGACTACACTCACCCTATGACTAAGATACCTGGCTATCCCTCTCTACCGGCACTGCTCTAGAATCGAGATATGGATAAGCCGGCACTGTTCTAGAATAGAGATAAGGGTGAATCACTGGTTCTATTCTCACCTGCCCTGCACCTGAGATAAAGAGACTTCTCTGTATCGAGCCGTCAACCTGACCTTTCCTTGGAAATATTCATAGGTTTCATCACAGCCGGATAAGTGTGGATGGCATTCATGATTCCTGGATCTTAGCATTCCATAGTCTAAATAGAGGATACCAGTTCTTGTTTTGGTCTGGCATCCCTGAAAAGAATTTCTAAGGCTAGTTCCTTTCCTGGTCGAGATCCTCCTATCCATTATGGCCTTGTTGTATCTTTCTTTCTTGTGGGTCAGGGTTGGTTCATTATCTTATCTGACCTTAGTTGCCTTAGTTGATAGGAAAGTAAAAACTGGTATCATTTTGAGCCATGTGGAAAGTAGCCTCGAATCTGGATTGGATATCCTCCTAGGTTTGTGTTCATAGCTTTCAGTGTCTAATAGGTCTAGGGCTAGGGTTTACTGCAACGGCTTCCCTAAATGCCGCCATCCGCCATTCCGCACGCTCTGTGACACTGAAATGTTCACTTGCATGGAGGGTTTGTTTCATTGAAGTCACCCATGCATAGCCATGGCAACTCAATCGACATGTTCTATATATGCAATTGCAGAGGCGAAGTATTATTGTCAGCCTGGACTCGACACCCAGGGCTGTGCCGATCCGCTTGTCCCTCTAGCTCGTATTATAAAAAGCTGTATTTCTATGTAGCACAAGTGACTTACCATCCTACCAAGGAGCGCATGCTCCACACTCAATAAATCGAAAAAATTCATTCTAGTGGTTGGTGAGGCGGGTAGCGCCGATCGGTATTCTATATCAGCGGACCCAACCCTCCCTTGCATCTAATTACATTTCATCTCTGGGCCCGCCCCCAACAGATACCGGTACCGGCCATGAAGGCTTCGCCCTTCTCAAGTGCAAGAATGAACAATATCTTACATAAAGAACAAGAGCACGAGTTGCGTCAAATGACCAAAAACAGTCTATCGAAAAGAGAAACTTTCCACTCAGCAGGCAGGGGCACTCACTATCAAAAATCGGTAGACAGCAAGCAAGAGATGGAGCTTCTGCTAGGCCTGGTTATCCCGAATCCTTTCCGCCCCTTCCCTTCGGTTTGAGGTTATGCTTTGGCCTACCTAAAACTTGTGCTTCTATAGTGTGATTCATTACGGTGCTCTCTCCCAATAACAGATAGCTCTAATAGGGCAATAGTGGAGGAAAGTCTTCATGAAAAAGATGGACTTGTTACTTTTGAATGATCAACTTATTCGGGCAGCTGGGAAAGAAGAAGGATGACTTTAGTAAAATTAATGAAGCGATCCCGCGGATACAGAAGTTGTGTTTGAAGTATGAGCTGCTGCTGCTGCTGAAAACAACATTTTTGCATGGTTCTTAGCTCATAGTGTGTGTGGGTGATTTCCATGAAATAGATACCATTGACACATTGATTATACCGAGTATGCCCCTCGGCATGATCTTTCGTTTAGCCCACTGGAGAAGATGATCACACTACTTTGGAAGAGAGACAGTCGCTGTTCGACCTCAAGAATTCCTGGATAATACGAGGGCTGAAAGCCTTCATCGACAAGAGGACATGGTTGCATGACCGTGGCTCAAAACTAACATTAATATTGGCTTACTCGTACTCTGGAGAAGGATCTGTGCCCTTTTTGATAGCCGAGAGAGAGGTAAGTAGGCCATTGAAGCCTTAATTAAGCCTGTATTCTTCTATCTACGATATTCTATCCATGAAAGGGAGAAGATTAAGTCGAAGTGTGTACCAATAGTAGAAGCAAGAAGCGTAGGTCTTTTTCGGCCACCGAGGACACATGCGCCAGGAAGAAAAGCATGATCGTATACGGAAACTGGAGCTAGATCGTACAGATCGTAAAATTCACCATGAAAGATGCCTTATGACCTAAACCTCACACAAGCTAATGAAAATGACTATCTATTTTGACAGGCGGGACTGAACTAGTACGAAAATTGACCCTTAGGTTTGTCTTGGTCAACGGGACCGCATAACGATTATGCTTTGAAAACGGCTCTGGGTCCGTCAGGATTATGAGAAGTTGTACTCAGTAGGGCTCTTTTGGAGAAGTTGAGTAGCACCCTCGTATTCTAGTTTGTGAGTAATCTGAAAAGGAAAGGCTGCTGGAGGGAAGGGTAGTAGGAAGAAAGAAAAGCTTTTCTGCCAGGCGGTGACAATTGAGAAATGACATTTGCTTTTCTTCCTCGAGAACAAAAAGCTACACGAGGAGAGCCTTGTTTACTGATATGTTACTAAAAGACCAGAGGTGATGGCCTCTGAATTGCAGGGTATGGAAAGTGGGTGTTAATCAACAAGATTATCTACATTTGCGGAAACCACTGTGAAGGAAGCCTCTGACCCACTCTCCCTTCCCCCTACCTACCCATAAGGATGGTAAGTAGGGGCCTCGGTATCTCTATTTGCTCTGAGAAACCTACACCAAACTACTTCGAGAAACCTACCAAATCCTCACTCAGATTGATCTTTTGGACTGAGCAGAAGCACGACCTCTATCTGAAGTATCGGGGTCTCTGTCTCTATCCCTTCTAATCTCTCAATGGCATTTCCATCTCTCGATTCAATCAATCAAGTAAGTCCGGATGACACTTGTCTTGGGCTAGTGTTTCCCAAGGCTGGCTATTCAGCCATTACTTGCATCTCAGGTTCTTTGTACCCTTTTTGAGTGCCCCATGCACACTGAGGTTTCTGGCATGACCGAATCTTTTTCGAATATCGCTTATTACGTTAATTTCTTTCATCTTGATGTATTCAATCCATTCAAGTTCAATAATTCCAATGCAATAGTGCCGTTTTTGAGTTCCTGTTTAACGACGATGCAAGTGTATTTCATGGATCTTCTTTTGTTAGGCCCATGATTTACATGTTTTGGCTCGCTTTCGTCTTTTTCTGCGGCTAACTAGTATACTTTATCCAAGTGGACGTTGTTCTGAAACTCCATAAGGAGACGAAGGTGGTTCTACCTCGTTGGATGGCATTCGTAAGCAGCGATGATATTTATTATCTTTGATTAAGCGAAGCGACCTGGGATCTTTCAAGGAATGAGATCCGGGTATATAGTCATGATCTAGTGGCAGGCCGGGATGAGCCTGACTGACCTCCTTATGAGTCATGAGCTTGACAATTCAATTCCGTTAGCTCTGTTTCCTCGCTTCCTCCGGCAAAAAGAGGATAATCGGTACCCCGCTGCTTGATCATTAAACCAGACTTGGGATAAAGGCTAAGAAAAAGGTATCCATTGGTCTAAGGCCAGAAGATTTCCCTGGATTGACTAGTAGTGAAGAAGGCTTATACATCATAGGTGCGCCCCTTGACCCGAGGAATTGATCGACAAATGGATTGTACAGCTTGCCTATCTGATCCTCGGATCCAAGTATCTGATCTCATTGGCAGTAGGTATTTGTCTCTCGAAATAGGTGATAAATAGGATAAACTTACATCATTATGACAAACGAAGGCTTAAGACCACAGGCACAAGACCCGAAAGTGCAACATAATCATAGCAAGTCCTGGGTTGTAGTTCTCTCTTGTTGTTAGTGCGGGATTCGACTCTTTCTCTTAACTTCCCAACCGACAACAAGAGCTTTCTATGCAATCAATATAGCGTACCACTACGAGCCTAACTTGGACGTAGGAGGAGTGGAGATTACTACATGTAAAGGATAAGGAAATAGTCACAGACTCCGAGCCCATTACGAAGAGTAAGCAAAATCCTAGACCAATTCTTGCCAACGGTCGAATTAAGTTCTTTTCGCCGGGTGGAAGACCAAGCAAGTAATGAGCAAATGCAAGAGGTGGGTGGATCAGTTGATCCTTTTCTCGATTGAAAATGGTAGTGAAACGGAAGCTGTTATCCAATCCAAGGGAAAAGTGTGGGATACGATCCATTGCGCAACGGTTTTCAATTCAAGTTAAAACGAAACGACTTGCAGTGATAAAACGGGGCACTGATGCGTCAGCTAAAGGGATTGGAGGTTCGATCTACATCGGGTCTGCCTGCCAGTCACTAAAGCTATCGATCAAAAGGAAAGAAAGAGGTCTAGCTGATCTCTCTATCGACCGCAAGGGCTGCGGCACCGTTCTAGTAATCTGTTCCAATGACATCCTACCGGACAGTTAAGACAAGTTCATGCCTGCCCGTCATAAACCTATTGCCCTTAATGGTTAAGCGGTGAAGCAAGTGGAGCGAGCAGGCCCTGATGAACTAAATCGGAAGGGAATGCAAAGTTCTCCTGAGATAGCTCAGTTAGTATAAGCTCCCTAATAAAAGCAATGAAAAACGTGCTCGAAATCGCTTTCTATGAAAAAAACACATCTCCTTAGCTATATTGGAAATGATAAATTGCTTATTTCAACCTTTTTTATCTGCCGGTTTTTCACATAAGAGATAGGAAAGACTGAAGAAGCGACGAAAGGAGCGATAGTTACGGTCACAACTCAATAGCGAGATGAACGAGCACCAGTTACACAAGTTACACAAGAATCCCGACTAAAGGAGGGCTAGTTACTATTACACAAGAATAGGAACTGTGGAGAGTTATTAAATAGGAAGCTCATGTCCTTGATGTGCAATCCTACTTGAATTATTAAAGCATCCAGGTACCGTTGTTGACCAAGAAACCAGATAAAACAAATAAGAAAAATCCAACCTAGGCAATGCTTAAATGTGGGTGGGGATATTATCGGAATCCACCTCGAGAAGAAGCTGATGACACACTCAGCTTACCAAAAGAAACCTGTCAGCTACCCAATATAAATGTTTAATAACCACTAGTCATTCAGTGAGCCATATACTGGGATCACTAACTCAAAAAATAAGGCATCTGATACTATGCTTAAAAGTCCCGTTTGGTCACTTTTCAAAAGAAGGATGCGCCGCTATTTTATCATCATCTGGCACTGCTTGACTTGCTTTCACTGCTTTTAGCTTGAACGTGGCACTAAAGCCTCCATGTCAACTAAAGAAAATAGTTCAAGACAGTAGAGCACTGAGGGAATTACCAACATGGGTTCAGCATTTCGTTTAGTGAATGCGGAGATAAAAGCAGCTGCTATTGATGCAATTGGACCGCTCGCATCGCTCCTTGACACGAAGGCTATAAGAATAAAAGGAAATACTGGGCGTAAATGACTTTGGAGTTCAAACCTGGCAAAGTCCTTACTTACTCGGCTCCAGGCCAAAGCGATGAAAAGACCCTTTAGGTCACGCCCATGAGAAAAAGTCTAGCCCTATCAACACCTTATGATCCTAGTTGGCTCGAGTAAGGCAGGCTACTTCTAAGCAATCTAGATAACATTGAACCTCATTGAAAAGAAATAACTTCCGGCCAACATAAAGATCCAGCAACCTTTTGCCTGACCTCGGCTCTGACGCATTCCTCCTAGCCTAGATTTTCACTACCTTCTTTGGGGATCAATGCTACTTCTTGAACTGGAAATACCTGTATCCTTCTTCGATAAGTGGAATGTTTCGCTTGAGCGTCTACTTTGGCGAAACCCTTGTTATCTATGCTATGTATTTGTGGCCTAGCCCTCTATAAGGCACACGTTTTTCATACGTGAGGCTATAGAAGGAAAGCAACAATCCTGGAGGAGGAAATAGTTCACTTGTTGGGCACCTGGGCTCCCTATTCGTAAATTCACTTACGTGACGAGCAATTAACAAGCGCTGCGTTTGAATGACATGTTATTTGAATAATATTGCTGCTGTGTCGCAAGTCTTCCAAAATAGGAGACGACTATGGGCAGAGATACCAGGTAAACGGAGTGCCAGTGATTGCCTTGGTGATAGTGGCAGCACGCACTGTTTTGTAGACCCAAAAGATTGTGAAGCAGGCTGGTTACGACTCAACTCCGTATAAACCTATGGAAATCACAGTAGCAAATGGCGCTAAGATGTATTGTGAGCACAAATGTGATGGCATGCTATGGGTAATGCAAGGGAAGGAGTTTCAGTTTGACATGAAAGTCATGGAGGTAGGTTCGTATGAGGGGGAGATTGGATTTTCTTGCTATAAGAAGGAAGGGCCAATTATTTCTCAACCAGTGCACCGCACCATCCATACATTGGTCAAGGAAGGCAAGAAAGTAGTTTGAAAGGGAATTCAGGATCTGACAAGGAGGTCAGTAGAAAGAGGAATAGGAAACCTGAAGCAAATTTTTAGCGGTATCGGAGCTCATGGAAGCGTTGCCTTGACCCCAAATTGTGTTAATACCTTCGATCGGGACAGGTTTCTACTGTCTCGATATTGGTTGACTAACTCAGTTCAGAGTGCTTCTGCCTAGACCGAGTAGCTTATTCTCTTTGTGCGTCTCCCCTAGTGTCAAAGTGGGACTTTTTTTTTCCATCGACGAGGGCCATTATACAACCGACGTATAGCCAGGGCTCGCTCAATTAACCAATGAATTAGCATATTTTATCACAATCGAACATGTATTGTACCCTCACCTATGTTTCGATTCGTAGTTCACTCGATCGATTTCTTTAAATAAAGCTAAAGATACTTATTATGTTATGACGGTTCACCATCTAGGCCAGGTCAGTTCAACTTAGTACTTAATTGGTCTATCTTGATTTTATGGATCCGCCCAGTAGAGAAAGAAGTGAAACCAAAACTGGTATAGCCCCGGTCTACATAGGTATTGCTAAAAAGCTGTTGTTGGCTCAGCTCCAAAAAAGCCCTTCTTCAAGTTTTCCTAGGGTGGAGGTAAGGGAGATATGCCCTCTGCGGGTGCCTTGAGGCTATGTATTTGAATGAAGATTTCCTTGCTAATATTCCATGCTTGACTTACAAGCTCTAAAGCTGGTCAGTCATCCTTGCTCACTGCGTGCGCTTAGTATCAGCCTTATCTTTTCATAATTTGCATACTGGAAGGGGGGTGACCCCGAGGAGCTTGTCACCGAGCAAGAAGCAGATTGTCAACGATTGGTACAACCGGCGCTGGATACCTAAACTTTGAGCCTGCTGCTGACCTAGCCGGGCTTAAATCAACACAGATAAGTAATAACATTTATCTTCTTTGCACGGGGCTATGGGTCAAGCCAATGCTTTTGTTCTTACTTCCTTTTTCAATAACTGAAGCTCAAAGCTCATGAAAGGCAAGAGGCGATAGCATAAAGATGGAATCGTGAACTAACAGTTTCGACCGAGAAGGGAAGGTAGCAGGCAGGTCAAGGTAGTACGGTTAGGTCAAAATAACAAGGGACGGGGATCTTCCTCTCGAATAGCGTCTCCCTTGTCGTTCACTCGTTGCCTCGATCTCTCCTCCAGCTTAAAAAAGGGCAGTTGTCCAAGATTCGGGGCTAGCGAAAGGGCTTTAATTTCAGGCGATTCCTACTGGTAATGAGGCTAGTTCGCGGTGAATAAGAAATGGTACATCCCTTTCCGCGCGAGGTCCAAACCTTTAAAAGTGTCTTACGTTTGTATGGAATGCTGTTTTGAGCTATCGTTCCTGAAGAAACATAAACGAATTTTAAAAAGGAAGAAGGCTTTAGCTCCCTTCCATTGTCTTGGGTCGAAGATCAAGCGTTAACTTCTCCCTCATCTAAGGTTGGGTTGTGGATAACAGACTTCCCCTTGGGCCGGATCTTCCCAAGTATAACACGATCCATGAGCGATATCAATGCAGTGACAGTCCTTACTATTGAGTCCTGTGCTGGTAAGATGACAACGCTCTAAAAGGTTTGTTTAAGAAATCATATCCCGTCCCCAAGTGCGGTATGGACCCCAAAGAGTTATATAAGTAGGAAAATGGGAAGAATTGAGGCACCTACAGAAGTAATGGGTCAGCTTATGATTTTAGGCATGGTTACTGAACTTCTGAAACAGAACCTGCATCGAGCGCAACAACTGGATCCCTTCAGCTCGCTGTCCCTGCCTATCCTGCCACAGGGATTGAACCATCTGGCAATCAGTTTCCATCTGCACTTTCACCCGGAGCCCCTATCCTTGGCAAACAGGACAGTATCACGGCACGCAATAAGCTCAATTGTAAAAGGATCTCTGATGTTGCTGTACTTTCTGCATGCCGCAGCAATGAACTTCCCTCGATAATCTCTGGCGACCAAACCTGCACCGGCAATGCCCCGACCCGTCAATCGTCTAGAAGCGAGCACTTTATTAAAACTTGTATGTAGGGCTTAGATATCCTAAATCATGGATACCTCACTACCCGCACGCAGGAAGGGGAAAGAAATAGTCACACTTGATTGAATTCGATCTGCTTCCTCGAGGGGTCTCCTTAGGCTTTCCACCTAAGGTGGTTGGGGTGCCTGCCGAGGAGACTTGTCATTACAAGAACTTCGAATTACTGCTTTTTGCGCTGACCAACAAACAAGAAGAGAGGGTATTAGTTAAGAAGGGGCGCTATGGCGATCCTGTTTCCTAAGTATTGTGTACTTTAGGCGCACAAAAGACGGGGGTTTATTCCGTTTTTCTCGTGAAGATAACGTTTTTTTTTTACATTTTTGAGATTAGACTCCCATATCATTAAGTACTGTCACTGCCCAGACATCCCCAATAAGGTATTTGGTTACCAGACCAAATCCTAAGAGTTAGTTTCTCAAGGGCATGGCCCAATATAGAAATTATTCACAAGACTAAGATTTTCACCATGTTCCGCTTCTTCTGTTTAGAAGGCACTGGACTTTCGTTATAGGGAAGCCGCAGACGCGGTTATTCTAAAACTCTCCGCACTCTCTGTGGAAGGCATATGCTCGTTATAAGTATAAAGTTGGTATCAGAGCCTCATTTGCCTTTCCAAGTGAGCCAGCCTTGTCCTTATCTTACCATACGATGTTTTATAGTAAAGGGATAGGTCGAGTTAGTTAATTTCTAGATCAAGCTCAGAACCATGAAAAGATGGACAAAAGTAAGCGCGCGGGACTACGAAAGGATGTAAGATAACGCACGGGACACACCTGGTTGTTGCTGCTGGACAGTATCTTTGAATGGAAGATATATGATACTTGGCGTATGCGGCACAGAACTGACGGCTTCCCTGCCTGGCAATTGAAACATCGTTTTAGCGTAGTGCAGGGGCCTACGACGTGCTGCTGGTGCGCAACGAGTAAGAGCGTTTACCTTCGGCACTGTCTGGCGGAGCAGGTGTGGATCGGCGTGCAGATTGGTGGCCTTGCGCATTGCCGCTTCTGAATAATTTTCCGCTCGCAGCAGGCGCGTACAGTTTCCTGAGCTCGACGGTGCGAGTCACCAGACGTTCAGCGTGGGCGGCGACTACAGTTTCCTTGTGGACGTTTTTCATCGTCGTGGGGTGCGGAGAGAGAGGTGGTGATGAAGGAAGATGGATACGCCTGCATAACAACATACCGTCATCTGGACATGTCCGTAACTCCAGGTCCAGAAGCCCGAAAGTGCACTCGTGATCACTCCCTGTGGCCTTCTCTTTCAAATTATGCAAATTCCTCTCGCTCCATTAGTAGTGACTTGAATTGGAAACACCCGTCTGTTGCGGATGACTGTCTTCGTCCAATCTGCGCATACCAGTCTTCACGTACCACTGTTATAAGTAGTGAGCCTAACCATGACGATCTATATCTACGCACCAATTCCTTCTCCGGATTGGAACCCTTGGTTTGCCTTCTTCCGACCTCAGAGTAACAAAAGTGATGTTGATAGTACCTACTGGAGTGGGCAGGAGCGATGTGCTCCCCTGGGAGGGACGGAACTGGAAAGTCCTTCCCGTTCGGGGGAGGAAACGTACAAAGCCCCCCACGTTCATCTAATGCTATCATCTGATAGTAATACTTTATTTTCCTTTACACCATTGTCAGTAATTTTCTCGTTGGTGTGAAGTGAGCGCGTTCGTGAGGTGGTTTTGCTTTTGCTGGTGGAGGCGACAGACCATCCGCCCTGGCTGCATTTGGTCATAATTATCCCCATCTTCACAACACCCACTTCTGATTGTTCTATTGTGTTGTTCCACAATAATGAGAGTGATGGTATCTACTTGCTTCTCAGTTCACCGCTTCCTTCAAACTCTTCGATCTTCAAGAATCGCCAATATACTGACTGATTCACAAACGGGCTTTTTGACCTCATTCAGATTTATAACTCGAGACTAGCATTAATCATGTTGTCCTCTCTAGCTCTAGTAGGTTCCACTGATTCTTGGTTCCATTTCTTTGATCACCAGGGTCCCACAGAAGCCTAAGTCCTGCCTTACTCATACCAGTTTGCAGTAAGAGTATTATGCCCCTCATGTCATTTCCCTGATCACCTGGATCCCTTGGTATTTGAGGCTTCACATTACTTGTGTTACGCTGCAGCATAGACAATATGCTCCATGTTTGGCCTTTCACCTGCTCTACCCTTCCATTTTCATCACACAGTTCTGAATCAACCAATGAGCCATGCTATTCCCAATGCTGAATTTGATGGGCCTTCGAATCAGGAACATTTAGGCGAAGAGATAGTAGCATCTTACAGTAATGCATTTTGTGATTCCTTCCATGGCAAGAAGTTCAGCATCAGCCAGTCTATAGCTGAAATGCATTTTCACCACCATTGGATGATTCCTCAAGATCATTTATGGGCTGCTGGCCTAACTTTATAAGCTTTCCTTGATATTTCACAATTTCCAGATAGCTTCTCACTCGCCAAATTGAACACACCATCAAAAGGGGTCACTTCACTGTTGGGCTGCCCTTGTCTATCTTGACCTCAACTTCCTCTGTCAAAGGCATGGTATAGAAAGTGCTCAAGCTACTTCTTCTTGCTCACGCTTCCTCTGCGCCTCTAGCTCTCTTTTCTTGCTCTGGACCTCCCAATCTGCTTGGAGTTTACTTAACTGAGCCTTGGAATCTTCAGTAATTTACATTTTACCACCATCATGCTGCTCTTGCACCTAATAGGTAAGCATCGATCACATCAGCGAATCCATTTGGATAGCCACTAGCTTATTCGTCATCTGCATCATATACTGGCTCTCGAATGCGTTAGACTGACTACGCCTTCTATCTTTTTCTTTGTATTTTATTCTAAGCGTGGTAAGGATATTGAATTAATGGCAAGGAACATATTTGCTAGCCCCTATAGTTGGATGCAGACGATGGCATTTTCCTCTAAGAGGATTGATGGCATGAATAGGCAGCTATTGAATCCGCTTTTGTCTCAATAGAAGATATACCTAGGGACAGTGAATCCGATCAATTGCTAGTGTTTTCGAGGAAGTGAAAGTCTCGATAGAACAGAAAGAGCCAAAGGTCAGGCCTTCGGGTCTACTTTGATTCTGATTCTGTAGGCCGTTCCACTTGGGCTTCCTGCTTTCAAGCAATCCTTTAGCTCCACTCCAGTCCTTACCGATGAACATACTTTTTAACTACCCGGATGGATGGGAAGTACGAACTAAAGCTCAATTGAAGAGTTTCTTCGGTGGTGCCTAATCTACTTAGATGTATTCCCACGATGATCGCTGATGCTGAAAATATCTCCCGGGGTGGAACCCCATAACGAAAATCCATGATGCAGTGAAAATAGAGCCTGGCTAGAGTGCCCTCCCTATCCTTTAATTTGATGGATTCCCAGGCAAGAGCGGTGGGTGACAACGTGCAAGACTAGATAGGTTTGGCTTTGATCTGATCAATAGGAATAGGAGGAAGCGTTGGAGAGGTACCAAATGACTGAAGAGGGGAACCCATCTGACCACATGTAGAGCCAGCCCATAAGTAAATTCAAGAGAATTTATTCATCTTCCAAAGTATGTGAGTGAGGTCAAAATTCCATGGATCGATCTCTGAACGATCATCCAACAACTAGTGAAAGATGTAATGATGAAGCTATAGGAGAAGAAAAAGCGTTGGTTTTGATTGGTAATCTTGAGTTGTCATCTTTTGAAAGAGAGTAACTTGCTGGATGGAGAGCAGCTAGGAGAATAAAGTTCATCTTTACCCCATCTTTCATTCCAACTCTATTTTCTTGTGTGCGATCCTTCTTTCTGGTTTGGAATCCAAGAAGCTCAATGGGCTAGTTTCAAGTTCGATCAGACACGAAATCTGGTATAGCCACCAGCCTAGATAGAACGGGCGCTATTCTCATTTCCTTGGCTCGTATGCCAACGGCCACTTTCCAGTATTGACAAAGATGGTGTACATGAAATGGTGATTGCACTTTGACTCAAAAGCACTATTCGATAAGACGCAGTAGAACTGTGCACCCGTTTTTGTTTGAGTTTGAGGCGACCTATACTAAACTATAATAGCAAGGAGAGACAGCAGCTGATACCAGATCATACTACAGTACAGCTAGTGCGTGCTAAAACCCTCCTTGTGTACTAGGCTTATGAATAAACTAAACTGTTTGAGACGTCTCTAGTGTAGGTGACAGGGAAGCCATGCTCGTTAGAAGAGAAAACAGATGGTTTGAGCAAGCATGGGTTCAAGCTCTAGTGGATGGGTTTGATAGCTGAACGCAAGGATAATTCATCTACGTAGCTAGTTGGTTATGGTGGCGGAGAAGCCCCTCTTTAGCTAGATTGGGCTCCTTTACTACTTTATTTAACCCGGGGTTATGCCTAAAACCGGTATCTTATGCGTGTTCGACTAGTTCCATTTCTGATTCTCCTTCTTCGCTGGGGTCTACATACGAAAGAATGGAACACTCGACAGCTTCGATACTCAAATAACCAGCTCATTATGCTTAGGTTGGGTTAGGAAAACGAAGCTTTCCAAGGGACTAGTTCTTTCGCGCATCTGTTTCTCCATCCGTTCTCTTCACATAAGAAGCCAGCCGCCTACTCCTACTATTGGGTCGGTTGGTCGGTCAAGTGAACCACGCCCAGCAGGTGGGTATGCCGATAAGATTCCTTTGTTCGGCGTACGTCCATTTGAAGCGAGCGCTTCAAAACGAGGCTCTATTATGCTGAAACTAGGGCTCCCTCTGGGTAATTCTACCTATCCGTTTGGACCACGTACCTAGATCAAGTCAATCATGTCAATCTAAGTTGTCCTCAGCTACAGCAAAAACAGAAGAAAGCAACAAGTTCTCCGTTTCCTGTTCCCAAAGGGTGTGAATGGAATCAATAATTATATATATAAAGTTGACGTAAGCTGTATGCATTCGGTGCCCTCAAGTAGGTACGACTATGGATCATTCTATTCCTTTCCTTTAGGTAGTCCTAAAAAGCAAAACGTAATGGTAGAGGATGAAGGGGCTCAAATGATGAAAGCAAAGAATGAAGTCTGCACCTTTGACTACTGATGAACCGCCATTTCGTTCTTTTCTTCTTTGTTCGGCTTTCACAAGCAAGATACCTTGAAGCAGGTGACAGTCTATAGCCCAGGAGAGTACCATTGCTGACATGATACAATTGGCCTTCCTCTTCAGATTTATTTAGAACTTAAAGCGTTCAAGGCAAGGTTGTGCAATCTCTCGTACCTGCGAGAAAAGGGCTTATTTACTACTTTTTATCGATCAATGGTCCACTGGTCCCATCCAATGAGTGGTATCTGAGTATCATAGTATCATAAGAAAGTTCATTTGTACACCCGCTTATCTTTCTATAGAAACTTATCTCTAAATGATTTCGAGATAGGATGTTTCAAGAATTACCCCTGCTACGTAGAATGGGATAGTGTCAACGTCCTTCATTATAGTACCGAAGATGCTCGTAGGCTGGTCGATGGAAAGGATGGCTTTTATTCAAAGAGATGGAGATCCTGGTTTAGCAGCGGTTGCCCGTCCTTGGGTTTATGTCGAGCTTTTCGTATTAAGCACTGGGAGCAGAGAAATCCTAGGGTTGCTTTGTCTTCCTCTTCTGTTCTTAAATATAACTGAAAAGCATCCAGTTTCTTTAGTTGCCTCAAAGCTCAGGATCTCCCCATGTTTCTTCTGGAGATGTGTCAGTGGCTTTGCAATGATGCCGAAATGGCGAACGAAGCGCCTGTAATAGCCGGCCAAACCTAAGAAGCTGCGGACTTCTTTGACTGATTGCGGAGAAGACCAGTTGGCAATGTTCTTAATTTTTTTTGTTTCAGTGGCAACCCCATGCTGGCTGATAGTATGGCCCAAATAGGATAACAGGCGTTGAGCGAAAGAGCACTTTGAGCGTTTGACTTGCCATTGATCCCTTCTTAACAACTCAAGCACTGATTGCAAGTGGATTGTGTGATCTTCAAGAGAGGCACTGTAGACTAAATGTCGTCAAATAACACCAGGGCGCATTTGCGCAGAAGGGGTTTGTTTGAGAGTGGCGTTCATGGCTCCCAAGAAGGTGGCTGGTGCTCCCGCGAGGCCGAAGGACATGACCTTGTACTCGTAGTGCCCTGTATGAGTCTGGAAGGCTGTTTTGAATTCATCGCCAGCTGCCATACGAATCTGGTGATAACCAGCTCTGAGATCGGGTTTAGAAAACCATGAGGCACCAGACATCCAGCAGTTCTTCGACTATGGGCACTGGATACTTGCTGACGACAGTCATCGCATTTAGACAGCGATAATAAATACAAAACGCCAGGAGAAATAAAATATAATATTTTTGGTCATAGAACCCCTGGTACCAATGTTTATAGAACTGTCCAGAATTGATAAAGAGAAGCAGCTTTGAAGGAGAACGAAAATAGGACCCTGGCTCGAGCCCATCTAGTGATTAAAGGTAAAGTGCTTCGGTACATTGGTGCAGGGGAATGCGTACCTACGCCTTTTATTTTAACTACCTTGGGGAGAGCGGACTCGCTGATGACCCTCCTGGGAAACAAATGAAGTGGGTGGATTGGAGTTCGTCTCCGCCAATTAGAGATAAGGTGCTGACCCAAGCTGAGTGAGTGAAGGCTCCGGCTTGACCTACTAGCAGTTTGCTATCAATAAATAACTAGCTGACAATATGCTATGCTTACTCTCCGAGCACTAAAGCTATCGAGAAGTGATGCAACAAAGGTTGTTGAAGGTCAGGCTCTCCGTCAAACAGAGAAATCTTAATCGTCAGAACAACGCTGAACCTAACTTGTACAAGAGTTGGTAAGAAAGTGCAAACGTTGAGTAAGAAATCGCCATAGGGCGGCACAAACAGAAAGAAAGGCTTCTGCCAATCGGAATAGGAATGCGAAAAAAGGGTGTTCAGTCGAAGATAGGAGGATTCCTTTGATCCATACCGTCATCTGACGGACTTCCTGCTGACTTCGTCAATTGCTCTTTATCGCTTAATAGAAGGGAAATTTCATGAGATAGATGAAAAAAATAATATCAATTGCCACCGGCGAGAAAAAGCTTAAATAGACACAATTCGTAATAGATACAATTCGTAAGGAAGAAGTGATCAAAAGTACGAGTCGGCATAGAGATATGATGTGTCGGAGGCAGAAGGCACGGAGAGGTCAAGATCTTCCAAGATAAACCCATTCCGATGCCTATAAAATCAGGTGCACCGCGTCTATACTACGTTTGATAGGTTTCTTCGTATTTCTTCCGCCGACATCGCTTTCTTATTCCTATTAAAATATCCCTGGTGTGGGAGGGAATGGTTTCCTTGTAATTCCTCCTTCTATATAGAAAAATATGGGCAGACCTTTTCTGCATTCTCCACTTTTGGTATCAGCACGATCACTGTGTCATTCCAGCCCTCAGATATGTCTTGTGTTCACGGCCTGGAGTACTTCAGTCACTAAGTCATTATCAAGCATCGACCAGAAACGCTTGAAAAATACAGCATGAAGCCCGTCTGGTCCCGGGGCCCTAAAATCCCCAATATTGAACAGTGATTTCTTTATTTCGTCTGCAGTGAATGGAGCCAGGAGACTCTCATTCATCTGCTGCGTTACCCTCGCCTGCACCTTGTTAATAACATCCGGGTCTGGAGCTAGGACCTCGGAGGTAAACAGATGAGAGAAATAGCCCTAAATATGTGCATCGAGTAAGTCATTACCTTCTATTCGATCTCCAGCGCTCATCAAGTACTTGATCAGATTCCTCTTTTTTTCTTGCAATTGCAAAGTGGTGGAAAAAGCCTCGTTTTCTATTCCTTTTAAAGCTGCTGATGCGAGCTACCGAACAAACAAGATTAGTACAAAAAGCCACAACTAGCACTAGCTTTCGTGATTGCTTCTTTCTACCTTTCTCACTCCGGTAATTTAATTGCTCCTTCTCCAAAATATCACTACGGACAAGATGAGCTAATAGACTCAGTTAGGGCAACAGATGATAGCGACTCGCCAGACTCGAACTGGCATAGGCGGATCAAACGAAATTAGCCTTTCTTCCATCAAGAAGAATCGCTTTGGTTACGCAGTTCAGTTGGCGATAAAAGCCAACCTAATCTGCGGGGCCGGCCGGCCAACTGTTCCAATGAAGAACTTTTTTCCCCACTTCAGCACGAGAGTCACAATCAACAAATCGGAACATTAATTGCTCATAACGAAGAAATTGAGAGAACGAACAAGATGCAAAATTATACACTAGAGTATAAGATCACTTTTTTTTTGATTTTTTACCGTACTTATCAAAAAACGAGTTAACAATTTCATTTTTTTTGCTGTCGTTCTCCAAATCTACTTTGAGATCCACTAAGCTAGTCAGATTGAATGGCTTTCCCTGGTGCGAGACCAGCTTTTTAACGCATGTTCATATAGTTCCCATTCCTTCTTTTCAGTAAACAGTTTGATTTACTAAAGGAGCCTGCCTATTTGGCATATGACTAGATAGCTGGGAAAGGAACCATTTATTTTTCTCAGCTATTTGTTTAATGACATCCTTTCGGGCTGCCTCTTCATCCGTCCCCCCGTAGAGTTCTTGCATTTGTGTGAGCAAGGTATCTTTGATTTTTTGTTCTTGAATCTCTTTCCAACGAAGATCTGCCTCTGCTAATTGGTCAAAAAATTTCGGAGTTCGTGGCTCATAATTTACGTCATTAAGTTTCATAAACCGGGGGTCCCTTTCCGAGTGAAAGATTTGGACCCCTCCAGGGTCCTCCTCCGAACGCGAAGGAGTGGGATTTTCCACCCCTGTTCCCCCCAGGGGAGCACTGCGCTCTTCTCCAAGTAGAAGTAGGATTTGGGTTAGAATATGTTTGAAAAGGGGGCGAATCGTGTGATAAAGTGATTGGGAAAGGGACATACAAAATTCCACAGCTTGATCTGGGGGGATCCAAGAGAGATCTACTTTAAAGAAAACCCCAAATGCGGCAAGTACAAGTACTGCTGCAAAAAAGGCTATCGAATTCCAGAATCCTTTTTTGGATTTAGGTTGATTCCTCGGAGAGGAAGAAAAAAACCGCAGGTTAAGTTTGACAAGGGCGTTGTTCCTTCACAGAAATTCCGTTTATTCTTGTTAATAATAACTGTTTTCATGATCGAATGACAAAATAAATAGACGAATTGTATAGGATCATTCGCTGGGATGGTATAAGTGATTCTTTTAAAGGATTCCCATGGGATCATAGAATCACCTAAGGATGGAATAGGTATTTGTGATCGATCAGCTTCCAGTATGACCGAAGACTTTCTATCTGCATTCAGAATAACCACACAATCAGGTTGTTGGTTCAGCCCAAAATGGATCTTCTTCTTTATTGAACGGAATTTTTTTTTATTTGCAAAAGAATTGGTCAAAAACGCCCCGATCTTCCATTGAGAATCATCGAAACAATGAGAATTCACATTTTGTAAATTGCTTCTTAAATGGATCGCCATTTCTTCCATTATCTCCAAATAAAATATTTGATTGGTCTTTAAAAAGAAGGAACGGCCTTTTTGACGACTGGGAGATCCTATAAAATGAAGAGCGTTTCGTAAACAAATCAGTGTCTTGTCTGAATCGAGAATAGCAATTCCATTTCTTGAACCACGGATATAGACTTTGAAATGGTGATCAGCTACCCGACGGCCGAGATGTGTATTCGTACAAAATAATTTAGTACAGACTATCGAAAGCATTGTCATTTTGCGATTAGAGTTCCGGAGATACAGGTGGTAAGTTATGGGTAATGCGGGTTTAAGACGAGATAGGATACCTAATATGGGAGTGGTTTAAGTGAGAGAATTGCTCCCTTACCAAACCAACTGAGCTATTTGCCATGTTTTTGACAAATGACCTAACTTTGATGTGATGTGCCCGGCTAGCCCGGATCATTCTTAGAGCAGTCGAGGTTACCGGAATTACGGCCTTCCGTACAAGAACTGGCACTATTGTAACTCGCTATGGGCCTCCTGCCTTCTCGAAAGAAACTGGCTTTTGAAGAAATTACTCTATTTTACGCATTTAGTTGAAGCGGATTCAAAGAGCTCTATCGAGCAAGGAAGGAGTATACTATACTGTAGCTGGATAAGCTAGATACCAAAACTTTGCTAAAGATTGAGGCAACCCATTTTATGAGGGGTGTAAGGAGAAGAGAACTGGTGCTCAATGCCGTGCTCGAGAAAGGATTTGTCTTGATTTCGAATAGCCCCTTTTGAATAAGTGTTATGGGTAAGGGCTTGACCTACCAGTTGAATGGAATCTACCGTTCTTTATGCTCTCGCTAGCTTTGAACTTGTTTGTACCAGTAATCAAACCCAGAATCTCATTTCCCATTGCTTTCATCGCATAGAGCCAGATGCCGCATCCACAGGCCTATTTAGTAAGTGGGGTGTATCCTTGGTGACACTTGATAAATAATCCTATACTTCCAATAACCCACTACTTCCTCCACGGATGGTACATGGCAGGCATCTGCCGGAACTAGAGGCGAGCACTTTTCAATCAATTACGAGAGGCATTCGCTTCTCTGATCTTTAATAAGCGAAGCAACGAGCCTAGTAGGGGAAATACCTTCCTCAGGAATGTCATCAAAGCCAGGTTCTCCAATCGTAAAAGGGAATATTCCATGGCACAAGGGTTGTTTTTTAGGTGCTGTCCTCGGCAGACCACCACAAAAGGTCCGAATCAGGCGAAACTTCTTTTGGTGCCAGCGAGAAGTAGTAACAAGAACTCCTCCTCTGTTCAATATCAGCCTGGTTTAGGTCTAGGTCATAATGAATTTTCTGATACCTTCCTTCGTCCATAGATCAGCGTTATGCTTCTGTCCCGTGATGAAGAAGGATAGAAGAATGGTAAGATAGGATCGTATTAGTGAGCCGTGGGAAAAGAGTTTTTTCGTACCTTGATTGGACCCACCCAAAAGCAACAGGAATCCCTTTCTCCTCCTATAAGGAAATCTCGTCGTTTCACTCTTCTTCAAGTACCATCGGATTAGTCAACTCAAACGCTGAGAGATTACTATAGAACCAAGAACCAAGGCGGCTTTGAGGCTGGCTCCACTCTCCAAATAGAGCAGTTACTTCGTTGACGACAAGAACCCCATTTCCACTAGCCAAAGAGCAATTCATTTCTTCGACTCGATGCCTCCTCATTTGCTCCCATTCCCATATTAATAAAAGAATTAGGGAAATGCGAGGGAAAAGAATGCCAAAAGCATTTAGAGATTTTACTGGGATTCGTTCTGGCTCAGATGGCGAGGGATTGCTATAACTATTTTTAGAAGCATTAATGAGATCTCTTTTTTTCTTCATAAGCTTGCATCATGAATCCCACTTCCCACTTTACCTGCCTCTTTAGTAGTCTCACATCTCGGTTTAAGAAAGTGCTCGCTATATTCCCATACCTTCCTGTGCTTAATACCTAGCTTCAAAGAGCCCACTCTTTTATTTAATAGCCGAGAGGCATGAACGGTTGGGAAAAACCCTCTCCTGTGTGGGTCGTAAGAGTCGATTATCCAAGCGAGACCTTAGAGGGGAGGACACACCATAGCACCCATTGGTAGACTAGACTCCGGAGCTTCAAACAAACTTACAGTAAGCCTAATCAAAGCAGGCGCCCTCACCTCCTTCTTCACCGCCGGCGTCTACGGTTTGGGTGAAGGTATCATGATACCATGTGTGAGAAATTCTTCCCAATTTCCTGTGATAGTCAATAAACACAACCCTTACGTATCCGTATTTTGTAATCACCTTTCCCTTCCCGTCGCTTCCTTATACTAGAATTCTGATGACGCGTGCAACCCCGGCTACTTCGCTACCCTACTATTAACAATTACGGAGTTTCGATTGTTTATCCAATGCAGCTTAATATGGTTATGCCAGCAAGGAGCATGAACTGAAGCTGGTTATTTACTTAGAAGAGGAAACGGCTAGTCATCAGAGCAGCGCAGCGGAGTCATCATATTATCATATTCTTGAGTCTCTCCCCACGGGATGACCGCTTCCACCAGACTCTATTTCTATTGGTTCACCTTAGATTTCTTGGTTGTCTACATCCGTCTAATCCTTATCTATAAGAACATAATCGCTAAGCTATGGATGCTTCGGCCGCACTCTCTACTCAGCTATCTGTTTCTACTGCGTTGCGTTTTGAAGGCCCGATACAAAAGAAAGTGGCCTTCCTTATTAGTAGTGATGGAGACGTCAGGTCCGAGAAGGAATAACCTAAAGCCAGTGATAGAATCTGTACAACCGGCAGGAGCGATTGATCAGATATCGCATACATGCTTATAAGCTGCTAATTCTCACACAATTAGCATATAAGGAGAATAACGTAAAGCTAGTCAATGCGTTCAGCACTTTCACTTTCCGTTAGACATGAAAGTCTTGGGGGTAGGTTCGCAGGCCTAAGTCAGTCTCATTGTCCTCGGTTATCTCCTGTCACATACTGCTTCTTAAAAGCTTTCCCCATGCCCCAAAAAGCGGAGGGCCCTTGTCTTAGGAATGAAGATTATTCCCCGCTTTGAAAGTCTTCATGGGAAATATTTCTTAATAGAGTATAGGTTATGATACTTATACCCTATGTTTAATATACTTGACTCTCCAGTTTGAATGATTCAATAGATGGGGCAGAGCTCGTGCTATTAACCATTCGGACATCTCTTTCTTTGAACTTGTTCTCCCTTCGGGGTCGCCAGGTTCCGATCAGAGTCAATGATTCAGCTAAAAGAAGTATATCATTCATCGACTTCGCTCTACGCTTGAAAAAGATAGTCGTTAGTGGGGAGATAGTATACTTGAAAGACGCTATATAGTATGTTAGTTTCAATAACTCTTATATACTATCTATCATACAGGAGATATAAGATGCGATGCCTACTCGCTCGGGCGTCTAATGATCCTATGAAACCCATAGATCTTATCAGACAAGAGAACTACTTGACCCTAAGGGGGTCACCCTTTTCGGGTTCCAGGTACTGTCATCACAGTTTGCTTGTCCCTGAATCCGCAGCCCAGTAGTTGACTGTAGACCGAGGGAGGGAAACCGGTATCACGAATACTTGTTCTAAAGAAAGGTACCCCCCACACCCAGCCGTCTATAAAGATAAGCTTGAAAAAGAGGGACCGATCAACGGCCATCATTTATAGGTCTGGTTAAATACTGGCTATATACATAAAGGGGGTGTCTTTCTCTAGCCAGCAACAACGCTAGAGGTGGCTTACGCCACAACACGGGTATTGACATCATTCGACATAATCCCGAAACAAAAAAGATACAGAAAAAAGAAATAATGATTCTCAATTTCATTTTACTAGTACAATATTCTACTTATTTTTACATAGGGACTAAAGATAGCTATAATATGAATGATATTAGAAACTTCTTGACTTTGAGAAATATTTCATCCGAGAAATGCAATCAGAATACAATACAATTACTTCATTGATCATACAACTCACATAGAATCGTACACTAGTAGTGAAAAGGAGATATTCGATAATACAAATACTAGTGACCAGAGCGAAATCACAGATAGAATTGGTAGTCTAATAGGCAAAGAAAGGATATGGTTTTGAACAGAAAGGAATCAAGCGCGCGACGTGGATGGCACCGCAGGATTGGGGGTCTTCTTCTATACTATAGATATGATGGGCGACTTTCTCCCGCAGGAGGGCGCTTCTTATTAGTGGAATCCGGGAAAATATAGGAAGCAGGAAGGTGAGCCATAAGCACTCTCAGGTAACATTTTATCAAATTCGACGTGCACTAGCCCTTTCCAGTCCAGTAAGAGTTCTCTTAACGCCCTTGTGGTTAGTAGATTCCCGCGGATGGTAGGTCATGTGTGCCACTTACCGCTTCATCCCAATGCCTTTATTATTAGACAAGGAATCGTGGCAGAGCTTTTGCAGGGTTTTCTCGGAGAATCTGACTCTGTTTTTATGCGCCAGAAATTAGTGAATCGGGGATGGATTTAGACAGGATCCTCTTTCTTTTTCTTTTTATTATTAACATATTTCCGGTAGATCACATATCCAATCCATTTCCTCCGCTACTTTTCTTTTGCCTAAACTGCATGTTGAAAACGCCTTCCCTTTACTTTCTGTGCAGCGTTCAATGCTCATAATACATACCAGCACTAGTAGTTCCCTCCTCCCTGCAGTAGTTTAAAGCAATAAAGCTAGGTCAGGTAGATACAGGGCGTCTGAAGTCCCACAAATACTTCTCGCCTCTTTTCCTTGTGAATATAGGCACTCCAGGACCTTCATCTTTTGCAAAAAGAATCTATTGATATGAATAGCCGGCAGATGCTTCTGTCTCTCCCCCAACAGAAGCTGTTAAAGGCGCAGCAAGCGCTTTATCCTAAAAAAAGGAAGAAAAGATCGAAGTTCGTCCCCGACCAGAGCCCCCAATTCCAAAGAAGAAATAGAGAAACGGAGTCAGAGAGACCCTATGATGCAGGGGAAAAGGTAGGAGAAATCCATATGTAGAATGGCCACATCACAGATCGTGGCATAAAGCGATATGGCAATAAAAGTAAAGTCAACTGTGGGTGCAGCCCTCGCATGATTAGTAAACCTTACCCTCCGGTTGAGAAAAGCCTACTCTTTTGCCAGCAACGGCTTGCTTTATTTGTTCCGTGGGCAGGAAGAGGGGCTCTATTTGGTAGATCACACCCGGTAATGCTGTTAGAGAAAGTTCCATTCAAGACGAGAGTGTAGCACCACCTTGGTTCTATGAACCCCGGTAGAAGCAGGCAAGAAGAAATAGGTAAGGCAGGGAAGGTATCAATCAGTCGCTCTTTTAACAGCACGTGAACCCCCAAAGGGTATCAGCAGGCCGGCTGGCCCCCTTCAGTAGTAGGCCGGCTGGCCCCCTTCAGAGTGGGCCCCACCACAGCCCCACGCCCGGTCCGTGGCGTAGTTTGGAAGGACTCGTTGACGCGCCGTTCATCGTGGGCCCCAGCATAAGTATAAGCATTAAGGGCAAGGAGCCCAGTGCTCGACCGAACTATTCGAGTAGAATTCCGCAGATTGGGGGTTTCCTTCAGTAAAGACCGCTTGTGATTGATTCTTTCTCGACTCCTTCTATATGAATATGATGTAGTCAATGGCGCGAACCGAACGCATCTTGCTCAAACGAGGTTCTCCCTAGTCTTCTGTGCCGCCGAAGGCTCCCGCCGGTGCATATTAACATACATCTTCGCGAATGTAGCTAAACTAAACCTATTTTACGGGTGAACCACGGGTATTTTATCCAATAATAAGGATAAAGCGGCTTCCGAAGATATCTAATCCAAACCTGTATTTCTTTCTTTTATTAAACCAATTCTGGGGAGTGATTTGTAAAGAATATGGTAGATATGGATATGCGCGTGCCTACTCGGCTAAGAATCCTTTCCTTATCTTTATCCTTGTTCCCGAACTACTCTCGGTCAAAAAGAAAGCCGGGTTGAGCCCCCATTTTTTATCCATCTACGAAGCCTGATGTTTACTTGAG
The DNA here is from genome assembly GCA_028641055.1 of Alopecurus myosuroides. Lineage (NCBI taxonomy): Eukaryota > Viridiplantae > Streptophyta > Magnoliopsida > Poales > Poaceae > Alopecurus > Alopecurus myosuroides. The sequence goes on from JAPCYS010001900.1 coordinate 34,620, forward strand.
CACTCAGGTGGCCACTACGACCTTGTACAACTGGCAGGCCGAGCCAAGTCTGGCCGACTCAATTATTAGTGGATCCTGCCTCCCTCGCAGTCAAAACTCTCTTCTCGTCATCTATTCTTGACAAAAGCCATACTATTTATTGTAAAGATCAGGCTGCGGGTTCAGCTGATTCCTACTTCTTTCCCTTCTTCCACAGCTACTACTTGCTTCCTCCATTCAAGTACAATTGGGGGAAATTCCCAGGCTTTTCTGACAGCCCTATAGAATTGATTTTATGATTGGAATGATTTGCGGATATTCATTCAAGAAGGATAAACAATCTAATCGGCACTTGGTAATTGTGGCTTGCATTTCTCGAGTCTAGTTTTTCATATCGATTCCCTCTTCTAGTTGGAATAACTGGATTGCCAAAGCGCTCATCCGAAACTTGGGCTTGAGGGTGAGTAAGATATGGGAACTCGGATCTGGTATCTGCTTCATTCCAGCTTTCCCTTGCTATTCCGATTGGAATTTCGATCTCTTGGCAACAGGTTTCGCTTCTGCTGAGGACAAATTGAACAAGCTACTTCTCAAACCAAGTCCGGGTGGGCTTTTGAATTCAGAGAAGGGAATTCCAGTTCTGATTCTAGTCTCTGTGCTCTGTTCAGTTCAGTTCAAGATGGGAAAGTATTGCTTGTTTCCTAGAATCCTAAAAGGGGTGCTTGTTTTCCTCGTCCGGGCTCTCCTCTCCCCTTTCTGTCCCAACCTTCATTCCTGCTTTTCCGCCAATTCACTAATTTCAATAGTTCAGATCCAGCACTTATATCCCTTTTATATATATAGAATCAGGTATCTGCTTTCCATGGTTCCTGATTTCGGTATCTTTCAAGTCTGCACTTGATGAAATCCCTTTCTTTTCTTCTTGGCATACAGATTGGATTCTTGTTGATCCAATCGGAACTCTTGAATTGAGGGGCCGTGAAAGAAGAACTGTTTTGATGATATGAATGAAAACAAGAGATTTCATTCTTCATGGCATATTTCAAGACTAGGGTACCTGCATTCTAGGTCTAGGACTTGTTGCTTCGGATCAGTTCCCTTTAGAAGCAGTTTTCCTCTTCTTCAATCTCGAATCCCGAAGGGGAGGCTCTAGTTGCCAAGTAAGAAAAGATCTCGGTAGTTCAATTCATGCATGTGAAAGCTTATCTGCCAGATACAGATGATACTTGCCACTACTTGACCGAAACTGGGACTTGAGGAGGAATGAAATTCTAAGGGAAATCAATCAACTAATTTCAATAGTGATATCGGTATCGGAACTCTGGAGAAGGGCCCGGCCTAAGCGCCCTCTTGAGACTTGGACTCGAAAGAGGGAAAGATTAGTGGGTCAATAACCAAGTTCCCCGATTGGATTCCAGTATCTGATCAAGCCGAAGTAAGCAAGTTCCGGATTCGAGTTTCCTTTTCTGACTGGAATTCAAGTAGGATTCCACATCCACTCGGTATTCTAGCTGTACCAAGTCTTTTTCTTCACTCTTTAGAGGGAAAGTATGCTTTGGATTTGCTCAGTGATACAGGTATGCTTGCCAACCCTGCTGCATTGTCTTGATCTCTCCCTGGGATTCGGAACTTGGATCTGGGAAAGGAGGCTTAAGAAGAATATGACTCCATATTAGTAGCAGTATGTTGCACTAGACTCATATGATTAGGAAGCGATAGAAGTTATCGAAAGCAAAAAGGATAGGGGCAAGAAAAGGGTTTGAAAGTTCATTCTCACCCCTACAAACTTTCTTTTCTTCTTGGCGTACAGAATTCTCTGCCTTTAGTCACCCTTAGCGCGAACCATCTTCTTTTCGAAGGACGGAGTCGAGACTCCTATCTATTCGTAACACTTGCACGATGAACTATTCGTCCCACTATCTCCCTTTCCATGAGACCTACTATACCCCTTTTCTACCTATACCTGGCTAGACTCGTGTACCTCGATTTACGTACATTCACCTAATTACTAACGTTATTGCCTGCAATCGAGCAAATACCAATAAGACATTGATCTCTAAGGAGCTGTTACGAAGTGTCGCAGTCGCTGCTAACGGTAGGATTTTCTATCACGTTTTTTTTCATTAACGTGCTTGCACCCACTAGTTTACTGCTTGCTTTAGCTTTGCTTTCCCGAAACCATCAACTCTTGCTTTTTGAGCAGGTTTTTACCAATCTGGTATCCGCTGCTGATCCATATTCTAAGATACCCGCTTTCTTTACGACAGTATCCTGTATGCTGACAAGATCCATGAAGTAAAAAGGAGGGATATGGACTCCATCCTATAAACTCAATATATAGAGGCTACTCCGGAAACAGGAAGAAACCACACTCAGCATACAACACCGACTCGTCTTAGACAGGCTTTTATAAATACTCAATTATACTATTATGTACTTGACTTGCTAGGAATTGGATGAAACTATTAATGCATCCCATTATCTATTTCTTCATTCAGCTATGAGAGCTAGAAATTGATAGAATTTATCCATTCTACTTCCTCCACTTCTTTAAAAGCTTCTCCATGCTCTTTAGAAGAATAACAATCTAGAGATTGTTCCATATAAAGGAATAAGAGGATTCCAGACTACAGTGTGTAGCATCAACATCATATTGCCAAGGCCTCCCAAGAAGAATATGGCTGGCATCCATATCAACAACATCGCACAACACATTTGAGCGAGAGTTTTTACCCAATGAAAGAGACACATGGCACTGCATGGTAATCCTCATGCTTACTCCCTTCTTGATCCAGCCAATAGTGTAAGGATTCGGGTGAGGATGTGTCTCAAGCTTCAAATGCTCCACAAGCTTTTGAGAAACCAAATTCTCACAGCTGCAGTTGTCGACCACCAATTTGCATACCTTGCCATTAACAGTGCACTTGCTCTCAAAGATTTTATTTCTTTGTGTATCTTAAGGCTGTATTGGAGAGCACAGGAGCCGCTGAATTACACACACAACCTCTTCGCCTTCTTCTTCGCAGAATTCTTGTTCACGAGTCATTCAGATTCTTCTCTTCCAATGCTTCCTCACTGCTTGATTCTTGGTGAAAGGTGTTAACAAACTTGATCTTTGGACAGCTGCTGGATATATGTCCTTCTTCACCACACTTGTAACACTTGATGGTTCTGGAGGACGGCTTCTCTCCCCCCTTGGGCACTGTTTGCTTCGCCTCTGTTTTCTTCGCTTTAGGCGGGGCATATTTATCTTCTACCTTGCTGGTTTGGTTCCTTAAAGTGTTCTCAGCTCGAGGAAAGGATGAAGAATCCCTTGGATGCCCTTCTATTCTTCATTAGTCTCTCCACCTTCATAGCAAGAGATTGGGCTTGATCGATGGACCAAATTTGTTGCATCATCAACCGATCCTGGATAAGATCATTGAGCCCATTAAGGTACCTTGCAACTTGCTGGTCTTCAGTTTCAGCAAGATTACACCTCACTTGCAGCCTAAAAAACCCCTCTGTATACTCATCAACAGTTCGGCTTCCTTTCGTACAATTCTGGAACTGAATAAACAGCATTTGTTCATGTTCCGCAGGCTGAAATCTAGCCTTTAACAGTGCGATCATCTGCGGCCAACGATTTACACGTGGTTCTCCTTTCAACCTACGCTCCTCCTGATGGCGATGCCACCAAGCACCAGCTCCACCCTGAAGCTTAAATGCCACCAAAGGAACACAACGATCGATGTGACAGAAGGCTTGAAGTTAGATATTTAACAGTGCCGGGTTGAGTTGGTTGAGAAGCTGGAGTTGGTGCTCTTGAAGTTGAAGGAAGAACCCTTGTAACCACGCAAGCAGCTATTCCGACATCCATCAGGTTAGATAGAGCACCAGCTCTTCGTATGAATCGAATTAGGAATCTCTCGTCCAGATGTGGCATTTGACACCATTGATTCATTTCCTTTAAACAATAAAGCATTCGAGGCTGGCTTCTTCTCAGAGGCCACTTTCACAAGGTAAAACTCACTTGAGTTATCAGTAATTTGGACTCAATAAAAGTATCCGACCAGGGGTCTTGGTCTAGCCATTAGAGATAGAGACTAAGTTGAGCCAAGCAAAGCTTTGCTAAGAAAGCAGTCTCATGTTTTGGATAATCAGTTGGTCTCAGGTAGCCTAATTCTCCTTTCGAACTACGGAATTCGGGTTGGATATGGTGATAAGCCAAGCCTAAAACTACCATCGCTTAACCCGGTGAAGAAGAGCTTCCAATCGAATATGCTTAACAAACCCAGCCGTCGGGCTACGAGTGGGGATTTCTAGGGAGATTCAAGCTGTGGCTCCGCTAGCTTTAGTCGGCATAAGAACAAAGAACTAAATGGGTCTCCTTAGCCTTTTGTTAGCTTCGGTGGCCTGGAGTCTTCTACGGGGCATCTCTTCTTTATAGATGAGAAGTCGATTCAGAACACGCAAGAAAAGGGTTGATGGAACCATGCAAAGAGTGCTCATTAACTCACTAGCGTCCCAATAAAATCATTCCAAAGTACTTCTCCATTTCGGAACAAGCTCTTGGTGAAAAAGACTGGCGTGTAGTCCGAAAAGCGCCTATGGAAGATCTACTATTTTCCTTCGCACCAAGTCAATCTCCATGCATATATTCTGCCAGTTCTCATTCAATCTCTTTTCATCCGGGAAGCTTCCCCGCAACTCCAACTACCGGAAACATTAGCTCGAACATTCGAGTTAGAGATGAAAAGGACCGCCCTTCAGCTAGAACCCTCCCTTAAAGAAATGAAATTGAGTCAGTGACCCTATGAGAGAGGAAGAGTTCCGTTGTGTCCAGTCATCGTCTATTCAACTCAAAGAACTTCTAGTTTGATTAGCATAAAGAAAGTGCCAGCTAGGCCAGCCATTAGTACCATAGCTTTCCCAAGAAGGATAGGAGATGGATCAGACTCTTCAGCGGGAAAGAATGCGATCAAAGGACCCTATGAATACTACTAGCCGTAGCTGTGGTTGTGGCCAAGAAGCAGGCAGGGAAGGAGATGTCCTTCTTTAAAGGAATTTCGTCAGGGATCTATTCCTTGAATCAATAAAGCAAACTAAAAGTCTGGCAGTGCGAGAGGCCAATATGACTATCTATATCAGTTCTTCGCCTTGGTCTACTCCATCATGTAGTGAGTCGAGGTCTGTCCCTAAGGAGAAAGACGAAGCAAAACCCCAACGATTAGATTATAGGGTTGGACCCCTTTTTTTCAAGAAGGAGCATGAAGGTGCCGAAAATAGGGCTTTTATCACGTTTGAGAGTTGTTCCCTCTTAGGGCTGAAAGTGGAAAGTCTTCGAGTATCGTCGTCCTTCTATTGATAGATTCAGGATTCGGATAGATTCAGAGAAGGCCAACTTATCTCGATCTGGTCATTCACCCGATATGGGAATACCTTTTAGGAAGGCAAGACTAGAAAAAAGTCCGATTGACCGAAGATGTGAAGAAATCGACTGCATTAGCCCTTCATAAGGGAATACCTGACTCAGTCAATTCTTTAGTTGACATCGAGACCAAGTCCCATTGACTCTCTTGGAGGAAGATCCGCCAAGGGGCGAAGCGGTCCAATTCAATGTTTTACTGTTACGCTAAGTAACTCTCCTGTTAGGAAATCGATCTAGCTGCTTATCCTATAGATAGAGAGTGTCGGCAATCACCTCCGCTATTTCAGCTGTTGTCGGCATAACAGCTTCGGTAGTATACCTACCTAAACAGATAATTCGTACCATGATTAGCAGACCCTTCTCAACTCTAGCGATTTCAAGCGGACCAGTCTCCAATTACCTTGCAAAGCGTTAGCGCTAGCCAGGTCAATAGTTCAAGTATCAATGAAAGTCTCTATTTCAGTAAAGTAGAAATGACAGCTGTTTAGGTAACAGAAGACAATGCCTGCTAGAGGTATGATTCCGATCTTTGCGCAAGCAATAATATATGCTATGGCACTTTTTGGCACAGCTCCTCTTTAATGCCAGTTGGTGTGAGGGAGTTCGCTGGGGATGTGAACTGTTGAATCATGAGTCAAGATATCCATGCACAGTAAAGATCAATAGGTTGAAATCAGATAAAGGCAAATATGGCTTTGAGGAAGAATACGAACGGGATTCCACATTCATAGGCTATTAGGCAGGTTTGGATTCTCCTGGCAAAGGCAGATATTTCTATGCATTCCTCTGCCAAGTCCAGTTCCTCTCAGTCTCTCGATTGCATCGGCCAGGTCCTTCCGATAAAAGCTCATCCCTTCCTCCAAGAGCTATCCGTCTATTCGAAGGAATGAAAGCTCAACCGGAACAAACGCTAGATTCAAGTCCTTTGGTTGCCACCCACCACCAGTGGGAGAGGCAGAACAATGAATCAATTTCCTAGATCCAATGGTTTCTCGGGCGATCCCATTCCCATTTCCACCTATCGAAGCCCAACCAAGTGAGGCACTTCCACCGGATTCGTTCAAAGCTTTCCATCGGGTCAAACAAGCGACTCTCGTTCCTATGATTCACCCGGTACTCTCCACCTGTTGTGGATCCGAAGCTAGCCCACCTCATGTTCCCATCCATGGATCCAAGCTTTAAACTACTCATTCATCTTAGGCAAAGCACTAGTTGGAAGTGAAGAGGGACTATTAGCTAGCTTCTCTTGTTTCTTTACTTGTGGAATTCTTCAGATGTAGCAGGAAATAATTCCCAAGTGTGTACGCTCAATCCGTAGCTTGTTTTGGTTAGCTTTATCCTTGAAAGAATAAGCAGCTTCTTGTTTAGGGCGGGCTATCTTGACTCTTGAGCCTGAGAGGGAGAAGGCTTCCCGCGTGGACGGATTAGCAATCCCTAGTCTTCCATAACGCGTATTGGACTTATGTTTCCTCCTCCTCGAAGATGATGGATCTATGGTTACGACCATTCTTTATGGCTCTGTACCAATAGTACAGATTCGATTTAGGCTCTTTAAAGAATCACCCAACTGGTTTGATTTCTTTTTTGCAGTAATCAGAAAGTTAGCTCTTTTTCCAGACCTGTGGCCTTGGAGTTCATCCCCGTCCTCTGCCAGGAGAAGGAAGATGAGAGATACGTTCCTCGTCTTCAACTTTCTTCCAGGAAAGCCTTTCACCGAGCGAGCAGCTAAGCGAGTTCATCCGCATCTGTTGTCGTTCAAGTAGGTCTTTGGTTGTAGTAGTGTAGGCATAGGAGAAGACTGATTCCTAGCCTTTCTATTTACTAAGGTCAGGAAGGGGGTAAAGGGGGATCGGGGGAAGGTGAAAAGTTCAAGTTCATTCCTCCCTCTAATTCCATCTCAGCCTATCCGCCACAGAACAGGGGCGGGCTCTTTCTTCTTGTTCTTGCGTGACATCTCGGTAAGGCTTTAGATATATAGGAACTAGGGAAAAGAACCTCTTGCCGTCCTTGTCGATCGAAAAAAAGTAGTAAAATCGAAAAAATTGCTAAATATCAATTGATGAAGACGATTTTCCTCATGTTTCTATCGTTGTGCTGTTCTACCCACAGCTTATCGATAATGAATTCCTTTCATTTCCTAGATCTCTTGTTTTTAGAAAACGAAAAGCAAGTAGAAAAGATAGGTGTAAAGCCTCCGATTCTCCTTTCGAGAACTTAAATGCAAAGATAAGGCGAAAAGCCTTTGCTTCTTCTTTCGATTGGATAGAATAGAAGCTCATACCATACTCGACTTCAACAACCGGTTTGGTGCTGATGTGTCCAAATCCCATGCTCCTACGCCGGGTTGATTGATGTGTCAAAGACTAATGCTCCTTCTAAGGTTGATAAAGGTAAAGCAGTGGCCCAAGAACCCACTACATCTAAGCCCAAGTCCAAACAAAACTAGACCCAAGAATGCTGGAATGAGAATCCTTACCCGTGACGACCATGCATACTTTCTGACCTATGTATGCCTTTCCTCGCCTACTTCGTTCTTGCTTTCCGTTTCCTACTATTTTCAAGTTTCAATTTCGAAAGAGAGACATAAAGTGTCAATTTACTTTCTTTTCATAAAGTCAATAAATAGTAGTAATTCTTGCTTTTGAAAAAGCATACGAAGACAGCCTGCACCAACATTTTCTTTTACGACATATGACATTGCACAAAAAGCTGCAAAGGACATAGTTTCGTCGATTCACCGGCACGAATAGCATTTCCTACATCCCCAGCATGGAGTTCCAGACTCCTTGATCAAGATGACACATTCCTGGTACCACAAACAAGGAAGCTAGCTTTTCTAGCGTTGGCAGGCAAAGGTAAGTAAGCTAAAACATGGCAGTCTGAAGACTTGTCTGAAAGCTGAGTGCTTCAAAAGGATTGATTTGCTAGTCTCGGTCAGTTGAATCAAAAATGAACAGAGATTTGATTTATGCGTAGATTAGTGTTCTCCTCCGGGCCAGTGTTGAGACTTTGAGGCATAGCCCAGGTGTTTTTAGCGAAGCCGAAAGGTAGTTCCGTCGGGAAAGAAGAATATCTCGTCATACCAACTATATGCTTTGTTCATGTCTGCCATTTCGTTTATCATAGAGGCGCGCAGCGAAAACGTGTCCAAGAAAGAGGTAAGGCTTTCCATAAGTCAGAAAGAAACCTTCTTACTAGCAGGTTGTCCTTTCTTCGCCTATTCATTCTATCTAAGACCGGATTCGTCGGCGCAAGAGTGCTCGATCAGTGACCTCCTACGCACTGCCGGCTTTGGGCATACTAGCTCGCTGCGGAAGAGAATGAAGATAAATAAGGTGAATGTAACGTAGGGCATAACACATAGAAAAGCCCTTTTTATCCACGGTATGATTGTTTTCCTATTGCCTTGTCTTTCTGCTATCTTGAAATAGCAGTTATTGTCTTCCTGGTCAGCTTTCGACGAGTGACTCTTGGTTGCGGGGCCAGGGGGGGACCTACTATCTACTTAACCGCTAGGCAAAGAGGGAGGACCAGTCTCTTTCTTTCAGCTTTGAACGGAAGCCCTTTTTTCGGTAATATCCCTGCTGGATAAATAAACAGTCCTGGTTTAAGAAAACTAGAGGAGCTGGAAATAGGATTTCTGATCTGGGAATTGCTGGTTTATGAGGGAAGAGCAAGGGGCATTGCCCTTGAAATCCTTCAGTGGTTCGAATCCACATCTGAGCGTCTTTTTTTCGGTATGCCGCTCCGCGAGCAAGGAGCGCCGCGAGGAGAGCGAGAGAACGAAGTGGGCTTTGGTGATGTCGGAATTTGCACCTATTTGTATCTATTTAGTGATCAGTCCGCTAGTTTCTTTGATTCCACTCGGTGTTCCTTTTCCATTTGCTTCCAATAGTTCGACCTATCCAGAAAAATTGTCGGCCTACGAATGTGGTTCCGATCCCTCCGGTGATGCCAGAAGTCGTTTCGATATACGATTTTATCCGGTTCCTATTTTATTTATTATCCCTGATCCGGAAGTCACCTTTTCTTTTCCTTGGGCAGTACCTCCTAACAAGATTGATCTGTTTGGATCTTGGTCCATGATGGCCTTTTTATTGATTTTGACGATTGGATCTCTCTATGAATGGAAAAGGGGTGCTTCGGATCGGGAGTAACCACTTTAGAAAGGGCAGAAAGGGGGAAAGTGAATTCCTATGACATTGGCATATGGCACGAAAAGGAAATCCAATTTCGGTCCGTCATCTACTATGTAAGTCTGTTTTATATTTTTTGGGGGGACTTTTAATAGCCATGATAGTAACTGCGGCTGTAGTAGTAGATCCCTCTTGGATCGTGATAGATCACGTTAAGCAGGCAATAATTGAAGTGATTCTGTCACTTTTACAATATGGGTCTTTGTATACAGTCGCACTTATAGAAGAAATGGTAGCGTCCTGGAGGGGGCAGGAGCGATGTGCGACCATGGGCACAGGGGGGCTTGAAAGTCCTTCCCGTTCCGCACAGCACACCCCTGGAGGAGTGCTAATCCTCAACAAAAGGGATCACGACTTTGATCTCAATAAGCCACCGGCGATGGATCTGAATGAGCCACCCGCTGGTCCTTCCTTAGCTCCAGAACCAGAAGAAAGGGGGCAAGCCCCCTCTGTTGGGCTAAACCTCGATCCATCCCAGAGTAGCCGCCGGCTGGACGGCGGCGAACGGGAGGGAGACTCCAAAAAGCAATGTTCGCGTGCCGAGGTGGAGGAATCCGAGAGGCAGTGGGAACTTGCGAAACAGTCCGTAGAAGCAAGATTAGAAGAAGAAAAGCGGGCAAAGCTACTGCAAGCGCTCGAGGGTCAACCTTTTGATACCGCGAAAGCGGAACTGGTTACCGAAATTGGGGATAATTTCTCTTTTCGAATTACCCTAATTAGGACTCTCTATGTCAGCCCCTTGACGGGGCAACGGGGGGCTCTCGAAAAGACGGTAGAGGCCATCTTGCAATGCCAAGGGAAGCCCACTAACTCCCTATCGTCTTTCCTAAATCTGAAATGTGATCTGGAGCACCCCGAAAAAAAGAGGGCCGCTCTCAGTCCATATTTTGGACGGTTAGGGAAGGTTTATAAGGAATAAAAGTAGATTTATCCACACTTCCATGACTTATAGAGGAAAACTAACTGCTTGCTGGCTGGGAGCTGTATGAGCGGTAACGTCCACGTACGGCTCCGTGAGAAGGTGGACGGAAATGGCCTTGTTGTACCTCACTCCCGTCTTCAATGGGGTCTGCTCTTTTTTTTTTAGGAGAGTATGCCAATATGATCTTAATGAGGTGCGGGGCTTTGCATCTGACATTCGTTGGGCTTTCCTCTGCGGGAGCCCGCGTCCCGGCCTTTTTGTGCAATAAACCCCTCCGGCCGAAGACTAGTGATAGGTGGTCCCGCGGAGCTTTCGGAGAAGGGTAGCCTAGTGTGTAAGCACAGCAATGAACCGCGGCGAACCCTCAGACGACCTTTCTAAGATAAGGGGGGGGAGATCCTCACAGTAGTGGTGACCCTTTGACTCTTCCACTGACTTATATATGTACCGAATGCTCATACGGGAAAGTGAACTCCTGGGTCTGGAACCTGGGGGTTGCTCCGAGAAAAAATCCTTTCTTTCTCGTCCACTCCAGGGGGTGCGGACACACCTGCGCGGATTACAGGTGACGGTTACAAGAATGGCGGGGAAGTGAAGAGTACCCGACGACATTCAGGGATGAATGTAGACCCATCGGGCGGGGATAATCATTCCGGTCCTGGGAGAGGTGGCGACACCAGTCTGAGCTGAGGGAAGCCAGCCAATTGAGTCACTGAAACGACCGCAGGAGGCGCACCCTAAGCCCAGCTTCTCGGAGCTGCTATTGCGAAATACGGCTTCCTTAATATCCAAATTTCAACAAGGGGGCTGGGCTGCTCGCCTTCATAGAAAGGCGACCGGGCCTAGATTAGATGTTCGCCTTTTTATAGAATAGAAAGAGAAGGTAAAGGGGGGGTTTGGAGATTCTTGAAAGAATGCATGGCTTCCTCCTATTCCGCTTCAACAGAAGCCCTTAAAATCCTGCTGCTATGGCAGCAAGGGTTATCCATTTCATAGGCGAGGGTGGGGGAGAAGCAAGCCGAACCTCTGATCGACCCGGACACGTCAAAAATTATCGGCGTCGAGAGAAAGACGAGATTCAGTAAGTAATTCAGTGAGTGCTTTCTTTTATAAGAAGAGCGTCGGCTTGGAAGAAGAAAATGAAATACGAACAACCGCGCTGGTCGTAATAGATCAACTTGAATGCGTCTTCTTGCTCCAGCATTCAAGTTCCATTTCAAGGGAGGACGATGTACCATGATACTTTCTGTTTTGTCGAGCCCTGCTTTGGTCTCTGGTTTGATGGTTGTACGTGCTAAAAATCCGGTACATTCCGTTTTGTTTCCCATCCTAGTCTTTTGCGACACTTCTGGTTTACTTATTTTGTTAGGTC
>JAPCYS010002187.1:0-46410 GCA_028641055.1 Alopecurus myosuroides
GAAGAATTCCCCACGGTCCATATCCTCTACCTCTCAAACCTACTCTGAGGTATGCTCAAGAAGAATGCCCCCCAGTAATGACGACAACTAAGCCTCGTATTCAAAATCGGTAATGAAAACATCCTCTGTTCTGCACAAACGAAAATGAGTGATTGTTTCGCTTCCTCTCTCCCTCGCGATCCTCACCATTGACTAAACTTGTAGACGATGGACCGAGGAGAGTAGTGAAGCGCATCCGTTCCTACATCTAAGTAGTTTCATAGTGGTGGGATAAGAATAAAGAGCAAGCCGTCCGCTCGCCTGCCTCATATACACAATCAAATCTGCTTAGCTTCTAAAGTGGGGAATTAATTAAAAGATGACGCGAAAAGAGATGCATAGAATAACACAGCACCCCATTCTATGGCCCAAGCACCGTGAAAAAATGCTGACATCACTGCATCACTTTTTTAATTTAACAAAAAAAATTGCTGATGCGTGGCACTTGTTGTGAGGTGGCATAGCTGCATGGTTAGAGTAATATGTCACTGGATTACTCCTATTTAGTTATATTTTATAGGATAACCCTTTCCGCATCTTTACCATGGCCTATTTCACAATCACGGTTTGGCAAGATTATTTTTTCCCTCAATCGACAGCTTTACCATGCACCATATACCATCTTTTTTCTCGGTCACCATTTTGCTGGGAAGTTAGAAGAACATGCACTTATTCAAGATGGGGGGTGTGATTCTTCATGCATCGGAACAGAAATTTAACCTTGTTGGCCGGCGAAAACGCCGACCTATATAGATATTGAATTTCACCAAGCTAGCGTTGTCGTTCCTGGATCGAGACCTCAAACCTAGCTGTTCCTTTTTCTTCATCATCCTCTTTGGGTTTTTGGATTGTCACAATTGTTGGCACCGACGTACACTGGTAGAAAAAAGGCCTTCCATACGCCCCCCTTTAGTCCCCAAAATGTCCGAACTGTGACTAAAGGTGTCTTTAGTCGCAGTTAGGGAGGCGACCCTCGGCTGAAGGTCTTGAGTGGCGGTTGGGGAAGCGCGCGGAGGGATTTAGTCCCGGTTGGCCTGGTCACCCGCGACTAAAGGTCCGAACTGCTCGCCTCCCAGTCTTTAGTCCCGGTTGGCCTGGCCACCCGCGACTAAATTTCCAAACTGCTCGCCTCCCGCGCGGTTCTAATTCACGAGCGAGAGGCAGAAAGGCCTCATTGCTACAGTGCGCTCGCGGCTCTCTCTTCTTCTTCCTCCACCATGGATTCTCCCGTTTTCAAGATTCTCCGTGTGGCCACACCATGCGGCAAGACTCTCCATATCGCCTATACCAACAAATGCAAGATCCTCCCTGAAGCTCTTGACCGTCATCCAGATTGCTTACAAGGAAACCGTTCTGGTCTTCCAATGGGCAAGGTACGCACACAATCTCTTGTAGGATAGTTGTTGCATTTTCGATTTGTTGTTGCATTGAAATAATACACTTGTTGCAACAATATCTAACATGTGTTCCATTTTTGTTGTTGCAGTAGTGCAAAGAAATGTCCAGAACTTATGGATTTTCTTGTCAACAAAGGTTTCGACTTTTGTAGCGTCGATATCACAAATGATCAGCAGAAGATGATGCGCACCTGGAATATTGAGATACCTGAAGACCACTACATTGATCTTCAGGACTTGATCCATTTTGATGAGCTGGACGGGCACAAGACCGGGATGGCTCAGATGGCAACTGTCTTCATCCACCACGACTATAGAACGATGAAGAATTGTTTCCCCTCGAGAAATCACAACCATTGGGGACACTAGTGGAAACACGGACACTAGTCCCGGTTGGTAAGGCTCATTTGTCCCGGTTGTGCAACCGGGATGGGCCAGCCGGGACAAATGCACCTCGCCCATTGGTCCCGGTTGCACCAGGACCCGGGACAAACGGGACTGACCACGTGGCGAACCTGGCCAGGGGAGTTAGTCCCTGTTCGTGTTGGGAACCGGGATGAATGCCTCCTCTGGAAAAGCGGCATTTTGGCCACTTTCTCTGCCGCGGCAGGATTTTTTCGTACTTTTTTTCTTCCAAATTTCGATTCTGCCTCGCAATCCACGACCGGCCTCCCCTTCCCCAACCGCGTCCACTGGCCCACGTCTTTAATTAAGCCCGTTAGCCACATTTAGGTCAAAGTGTCCACTGGCCCGCGTCTTTAATTAAGCCCACTGGCCACTTTCGGTCAAATGGGCCACTTGTCACATTCGGTTAAAGGGGCCACTAGCCGGCGACCTAGTGGCTGGCTCGCCCGGTCCTTAAAGTAAGACCACAGACACGCGCGGTCAAAGGGCCCGCTGGCCGCCTCGGCTTCCCGCGCCTCCACTTCCCCGCGCGCGCGTGGCCACGCCTCGGCTCCCCCGCGCATTCATGGCCGCCTGCAACCGCCGCCACGTTCTTGTCGCCGGTTGGCATGCCAACCCCTCACGGGTCCTTTTTAAAGGGCCCCCGCCGCCCGTACACCCCACTCACCCAGGCCGTCTCCCCAGCTCCAAGAACCCTAGCCGCCATGTCGGCCCGCCGCTGGTTCAAGCGCCCGATGAACGAGCACGAGGCCGGGTCCTCCAGCGGCGCCCGCCAGAGAGGCGGCGGGGGCAGGAGGCGTTTGGCTTCGGTCCGGGAGGCGTCCGGATCGGGGGGCGGCGACGCGTCCCCGCGCCACCTCCGGCAGCGCGCCCGCCGCCTCGCGCCGCGCCGGGCAAAAGGTTCCGCCGCGCCGGGCAAAAGGGTCCGGGAGGCCGAGTGGCACTGGGAGCACACCACGCCGGTCTTTTGGCCGGACGTCCACCTCCCGGACGGGTGACACCTGAACCCGTAGCGCATCCCGGTGCCGCCGGCCCCGACCAACAAAGCTGCCCGCGAGGAGATCGACCGCCGGCGCGCGCTCCTGCCGGCCCACCTCCTCCGCGACCGCGCCTACGCGCGGGGCTCCCCCTACTGGGCCGTTTGGTTCCAGCAAGAGCACGACCAGCGCTGCCGCTCCTACATCCCCACGGCCCCGGAGGAGAACGCCCACGACTACCCCGCGCCACCGACAGGGAGCCGGAGCTGTGGCTCGAGGAGGACATCCTCGAGGACGAGGAGGACCCCGAGCTCCAGGCTGGCCTGGAGGCCGCCTACGAGGCTTTCCGCCGCACCCTCATCGAGGATGAGATCAAGCGGTGGGAGCAGGTCCTGGAGAGCGCGGCCGCCGACGTCGACGCGATGCCGCCCCCTCCAGCGCCGGCGCCGTGGTGGCAGGCAATGGAGGCGTCCGAGGACCAGCCGCCGCCACAGCCACTGCCTCCCGGCCTGGAGTACGGGATGAGCTGGGCCTGGACCGGCGGCGAATGGGCGCTTCCGCCGCCGCCGCACGGGCCCCCGATGGCTCCGCAGCCACCAGCGGGCCCCCCTCCCAGCTGCCTGCCCCCCTGTGGTAGGCGCCCTCCTACCACTGCATCTCATCCGACGAGGAGGACTAGGCCGGAGCCGGCGCGCCCCCGGCCACCTATATATAGTACCCCCGCCCCCCTCCCCCAAGAAACGGCCGGCCGCCTGTGGCCACGCCGCCGCCTCCCCAAGCATGTAGAAGGACGACCAATAGGGTCGTCGCCGTCAAGAAACACGGTCGGCCGTCTGTGGCCGCGCCGCGCCCCCGATGTAAGCACGGCCCCCCGGCCTTTTTAATATATATATGTGTTCGATGCCGTCCAAAAACTTGTCCCCGAGCCAATCGGCGCCCTAGTTCAACCCCGCCGGCGGAACTAGCACAGCGGGATCTTCCGACCCATTCCAGCCGCCGGCATGGCTTCGCCAAGGCTAGTCCGCTGTCCTGGGTGGTGGCTCGGCCTGGAGAGAGGGCCGAGATATTTATACAACTGGGCCTCTGGTCCCGGCCCGTGCCGCCAACCGGGACTACAGGTACCCCCTTTGGTCCCGGTTGGCATCACGGGCCGGGACCAAAAAGTATTTCGAAATTTGCTGCCACCCTGCGCGCCAAAATTTGAAAATACGTTAAGTCTGCACATTAATAACTACTATAAACTTTCGAATTTGACAAAAAATCCAACATGAAAATTGCTAGAATTTGCATAACTAATTCAAATCCATTTTTTGTTTAACTAAATAATTATTCTAACTATTGAAACTATTAATTATTTTACTATTTCCACATAATTTGAATATAAATATCTTATAATTTTTGTTTTCTCTTGTGATCTTCCGAGTGAGTCCAGAGCATACAAGCTGCCTTTTTGACACGGAGAATTTGGGATCTTCGTCTACAACAGAAAAACCATAGTTCTCCTTCGAAGGTTCACTCTGAGCATCCTTTCGCATTCTTTTTAAAACATAGTGTGGTGGAATTTCTTTGATATTTCTGATCTCAAGAACCTTCAGTACCTAACAACACGGAAGACCTACATTTTCAAACTTCTTGCAGCTAAGAATGTATTCTAATGCGTCGACTCTAACAAAATGACCCCGACGCCTGTTTTTCAAAGTTATCTCATACTCGGATATGGGTCCAATTTCGCCACAGTTATAGACCACGCAATCCAAGATCAGTTCAAATTCTAATCTAAAAATGTCAAACAGTGCATAAGTGTATGCATTAGCAGCTTGCCAAAGTAACCGCAGAGGTGCAACCCTTTGCGTCATTTGAACTCCAAGGTAGTACCGAAGATCTATTTTTGTTTTAAGGATATCTGTCGGGATGGTATCCGTACTATCACTTCGAAGTGTGCCTGCAATATCCGCCTACAGTTATCTTATACTCGGATATGGGTCATAGTTGTCAGCTTTTTACCGGTCCAAACAAATTACTGGTCAAACAGAACTATATGATCATGTATTCCACGCTTATTATTACACATCACCAACAGACGAAGGAGAGAGAAACAGAAAAGTGGGTGGGTGTGCCGCTGGTTGGAATAATAATGAAGTCAGGCTGGTCATAGTTGCCAAGCACTCAATGCTTGCCAGCTTTTGACTGGTAAATACAAATTATTGGTCAAACAGAAATATGATCATGCATTCCACGTTTATTATTACACATCACCAACAACATCCCTATCTAGTCTTCTGAATTTTCTTCGTGTAGAGCATCTTCATTATTTAACAGGATGGTGGGGTCAGCTCTCACTGTGAAGGGTGGAATTTCAATAAACTTATTATAATCTTCTGACATGTCTGTCGTGTCCTCGATTCCCACGATGTTTTTTCCCTAAGAGAACTATGTGACGCTTCGGCTCATCGTATGATGAATTTGTTTGCTTATTTTTTTGTTTTTCGGTCTGGAGGACATGTCATTCACATAGAAGACCTGAGCCACATCATTGGCTAGGACGAATGGTTCGTCATTGTAACCAATATTGTTGAGATCCACTGTTGTCATTCCATAAAGCGGGTCTACCTTTACCCCTTCTCCATTCAGGTTGACCCATTTGCACTTGAACAAAGGGACCTTAAAAGAAGGTCCATAGTCAAGTTCTCATATCTCCTCTATGTAACCATAGTATGTGTCATTTTTTCCATTCTCGTTTGTTGTATCAAAGCGGACACCACTGTTTTGGTTGGTGCTCTTCTTATCTTGGGAGATCGTGTAAAATGTATTCCCATTTATCTCGTACCCTTGAAAACTCCCAATAGTCGAAGATCCTGACCCTGCCAACATGTACAGCTGATATTCAACATTGGTGTCATTTATAAGATGTCTTTGCAACCAACTTCCGAATGTCTCCATGTGTTTGCGTTTAATCCTTGAGTCATCCTTCCCCGGGTTTGCGGAGCGTACAATATTCTTGTGTTCCTCGAGATACGGAGACATGAACATAGAATTTTCTAGAACTGTGTAGTGTGCTTTGGTGAAAGAATGCTCGTCCCTGGGTATCAATGTTTTCTTTCCCAGCGTTCCTTTTCCCCTCAGTCTCCCCTCATGCCGCGATTCAGGAACACCAATCGTCTTAAGGTCAGGAATAAATTCAACACAGAACCCAATGACCTCCTCTGTTCCATAGCCCTTCGAGATGCTTCCTTCTGGCCTAGCACGGTTATGAACATATTTCTTCAAGACTCCCATGAACCTCTGAAAGGGGAACATATTGTGTAGAAATATCGGACCGAGAATATGAATCTCTTCACATAGGTGAACCAGGAGATGAGTCATAATGTTGAAGAAGGATGGTGGGAACACCAACTCAAAACTAACAAGACACTGGACCACATCCCTCTGTAATCTTGTCAAAATTTCTGGAACGATTACCTTCTGAGATATTGCGTTCATGAATGCACATAGCTTCACAATGGGTACTCGAACGTTTTCCGGTTGAAGCCCCCTCAATGCAATCGGAAGCAACTGCGTCATAATCACGTGGCAGTCATGAGACTTCAGGTTTTGGAATTTTTTCTCTGCCATGTTTATTATCCCCTTTATATTCGACGAGAAGTCCGACGGAACCTTGATACTGTAAAGGACTTCAAAGAATATTTCCTTCTCTGCTTTAGTAAGAGCGTAGCTGCTTAAGTAATGGCGCCCTGTATCTGTGTGATTGTTGCTTGGGTCTTTCATACGTTGCTGGTCCTCCCGTGCTTCTGGCGTATCTTTTCACTTCCCATACACGCCCAGGAAGGAGAGCAGATTGACACAGAGATTCTTTGTCACGTGCATCACGTCGATCGAAGACCGGACCTCTAAAACTTTCCAATAGGGTAGCTCCCAAAATATAGATTTCTTCTTCCACATGGGTGCGCGCTTATCAGAGCCGTACGGAACTGGTTGGCTGCCAGCAGCCTTACCAAAGATTACTTCTAGGTCCTTGACCATATCGAATATATCATTACCACTACGGAGGTCAGGCTTCTTCCGGTTATCTGCCTCACCTATGAAATGCTTCCCTCCTTTCTTTCTTACGGGATGCTTGATCGGAAGAAATCTATGATGCCCCAGATATACAACCTTTTTACATTTATCCAAAAAAACACTCCCAATTTTATCTAAACAGTGTGTGCATGCATTGTATCCCTTGTTTGTATGTCCGGGAATGTTACTAAGAGCAGGCCAATCATTGATGGTTACGAAAAGCAACTCCCGTAGGTCGAATGACTTTTGTTCTTTCTCATCCCACACACGTACTCCTGGTTTGCCCCCACAATTGTAAGAGTTCTTCCACTAATGGCCTTAGATACACATCAATGTCGTTGCCAGGTTTCCTCGGGCCTTGGATGAGAAGTGGCATCATAATGAACTTGCGCTTCATGCACAACAAAGGAGGAAGGTTGTACATACATAGAGTTACAGGCCAGATGCTATGACTGGAGCTCTGCTCCCCAAAAGGATTAAAGCCATCTGTACTTAGACCAAACCATAAGTTTATCGCCTTTCCAGTAAAGTCTGGGAAGTCTCTCTCGATCTTTCTCCACTGCGATCCATCGGTGGTGTGCCTCAACTTTCCGTCTTTCTTACGGTCTTCTTTATGCCATCGCAACAACCTAGCATGCTCTTTGTTTCTGAACAAACGTTTCAACCGTGGTATTATAGGAGCATACCACATCACCTTAGCAGGAATCCTCTTACGGGGGGGAGGGGGGGTGGCTCGCCGTCAACATCACCAGGGTCGTCTACTCTGATCTTATACCGCAGTGCAGTGCATACCGGACATTCATCCAAATTCTCGTACTTCTCACCATGGTAGAGGATGCAGTCATTCACTACTAGGGAAAAGCTTACCCGTGACGCACCAATTTGCTTATCCGTGGCGCACCTGGGCGCGTCACGGGTAACACGCCGCGCCTATGGATTTATCCGTGACGCACCTGGATGGTGCGCCACGCCTATTTATACCCGTGACGCACTGGGCCGGTGCGCCGCGGCTAGTTCTAGGTGCGTCACGCCTAATCTCCCAGGTGCGTCACGGGTACTCGTTTGGGTGCGTCACGGCTATTCTATGCTGTATTTTTTTAAAAAAGGCAGTACCGTATTTATACAGGTATATACGGCTCAAATACAGAAGAATGACAGTACACAAAACACAGGTATGCAATTGATAGAATAAATTTTCATAGCAGAAATATTACATAGTCTCGAAAACAAACATATATACTACTAATAAATCCAGAAGTTAGTCTCGAAAACAACCATATTACATAGTCTCGATCATCACCACATAATCTATCTAGCGGGCGCGGATGTAGTCGATGACCATCATCATGTCAAAGTTGGCGATGTCACTATTCCTCATGGTGATCAGAATAGCTCGGCCAACCTCCATACCACCTCTTGCGGAATGGAACTGCCTCCATGCTTGAGTGTTGAGGATGACGCGACCATCAGCGTTATCCCTGGTGATCGGAACTGCGGTGACAGGTCCTGATTCTCCACGGCGTACTCCAATGGTACCTTGCTCCATGCCAGCACTATCCGCGACCGCCATCGGTATTTTATACAACACACAATTCCAAGAAAGAATAAAAGCACAATGTCAAATACCGGATAAGAAAGTGTTAAGAACATAAGCAACTATACGAATAAGAAAGTGTTAAGAAACATACCATCACATGTCCATTGGAGATGTTAGTGTTGGTGATGCGATGCACGAAAGGGGACCCGATGTAGCTATCTATCTGGGCAAGTTTCTGAAGGACACGATCCTTCTCAAACTCGCTAAGATTCGCTCTTTGAGCAACCACCACATGTTTCCATGGGTCCTCCTCGTCCATATCATCCTCAGTGTCCATATCCTCGGTGTTCCCAGTTTCCCTCCTCACTCCCGCCATCCTCGCTCGCAATCCCGCCCATATACAGAATTTTGATGCGAGGTTGCGGTCCTTCCATAGAGAAGTGAATGTAATCACCTCCGCTTAAATTGTACGTGGCGATGATAGCCTGCAATTGTGGCCCGCAGAAGTAGGTCTTCGTTCTTTCTTTTTTCACTCGAAGAATGTAGGTGGTCCCGTGAACATTGAAATCCACGTTACTGCCAACTAACTCGTTGAACTCTTCGCGAATATTGCATGGTAGAATCTAAAAAAGAAATATAAAGAATCTTTTGTTAATAAACACAAGTCTCAAGCTAGATAGTAAAACGAAAGAACAAGTTAACATAAAAAGAATTGTTAATTACCAACGAATCAACGTCACCGTCGTGGAGCTGAAGCATAAAAGAAGCCCCAGTGAATCGTCCTTCGGCACATCGGGACCGACATACTTCGCAAGCCATGTTCTATTAAATTAAGAAATGACACATAGAGGTTAGAGGAGCATAGCTATCACAAAACAAAGACAAATGGCAGAACCTACCTATCACAAAACAAATGCAGAAAGGCTATTAATGAAATGGTTAAACTAGGATCCAGATTCCCTCTTTGTTTGCTAGATAATTTCGTAGCTTCTGCTTTGTTTCTGATCTGAATGAATGTGGAAGAGGTCCCTGCTTTGTTTTTCTGATCTGAATGAATGAATGACCAGATAGTGTAGCACTTGTTCTTGTTGCCTTTTTTCAGTTCAAACCGAGTGTAAATGTTTCAGATGCAAAAACAAGGCAAACTGATGTTATATTTTGCTACATATTAGATGTTACTATGCAAAGATGACATGTTTAAGATGCCAGATGTTATTTTCCAGTACATTTGGTACTTGGGCATGTTTAAGATGTTCCAGAAATAGCTCCATATGGCATATTTCGCTCACATTCCAGCACATAATTTGTCCTGAAAGCACTGACATAAAATGCACCAGACAAGTACTTGGGAATATTTTGCTATTTTCTGGCAGTACATTGGTGCAATATATTCTTCCTGTTATTTTCTAGCACATATATTTTGCTGAAGTCACTGACACAAATGTGTACACATATATTGAACATTATTCATATCCCCAGTGGACACAATTGCTCAAATATTACATTACTCAAGTTCACACAAACCCTCTAATCAGCAAGGCTAAAAAAGCATACAACATTACGAGAGAAATGAATACTATCACTGGCCATGTGCTCTACAACTTCAGTTCTTGGCAATTTGCCACCCATATCTACTATTCCCACATGAGCACACAATGCTTGCCACTTGTGCTGTTATACATTGCATCAAGTTCCAAGAACCTCTACTCACCAATGGGGCATGGCCACTTGTGCTGTTATACATTGCATCAAGTTCCAAGTTCCAAGAACCCGTATAGACTCAACAGTAAATGAAACATGCATGTATCAGGAACAGACTAATCCCCTATTGAACTAATGATACATCAGTAGCCCCTCGTCAGGTCGAAGGGCTCATACATTACTAGAACATATTAACTTATACATACCACGAGCACTTTGATGAAAATAAACTATATGCCGGTGTATATGAGGTCTCCACTCATGCACCTCTAGATGCCTAAAATGCCTTGGAGGATGTGAAAATGCGACGATGCCAGGACTGAGAGAACCAGAAAGCAAAAAAGAATTGTCCTACATCGTTTTCGAGTATATATATCATTATGATTTGCTTACATTCCCAACTTTATGTTCCCATATTTATTCCACTGTATTTTGTTTTCCATCATATGTCAGTAAGTACCAAATTTGCAGCTCAGTATTTTATATCTAGATTTATGCTTAGAAAATATGTTTCTGTTGGGTGCCTTTTATGCCCCTTGATTTATTTCCCCTTAAGTTCTAAGATAGATTATCTTTGTTCCTAAATCCCGCAGCTGATTTTACTTCCATTTGAGAAAATGTTCAAACTTGAAAATGTAAGCTATAGTTTCTTAGAGAAAAAGGTAAGTTATTTGGGACCGAATCATGATCAACAATGAATAATGCAGCGGAATAAACATAAGAGCAAATAAACAAGAAAGGATCAGCTAAGTGGCTGCAGTGCACATCCATACACATCCATACAGCAATAAAGTGGCTAAATTAAACCACTTGCACATCATGATCAACAAGAAAGGATCAGCTAAGTGGCTGCAGTGCACATCATGATCAACAATAAACAAGAAAGGATCAGCTACCAGCTACGAAGCAGACACCAAAACACCTAGCTAAATTAAACCACCTGCACATCCATACAGCAGGCTAGATAGGATCAGCTAAGTGGCAGCAATGCTGTCCCCTCTTCTCCTAAAACAGAGTGTGGCAGTGGGACGAAATTCATGGACATTTCCAGCAAAACACAACTTGCTACCTTGGCTGGTGAGAATGCTGATGCAAGGCAGCCTGTTCTCCTAGCTATGCATATGCATACCGCTGTGCGTTCGGTGGACAGCGGAATGTCAATGTTCAGTGTAGCCAACCAGACAATCGATGAAAAAAAGATGAGAGGGAGGAGGCAACGATCCCACCCACGCGAAGGCAGGCGCCCCTCGCGACCGCAACCGCGCCATTCAGCCTGCCGGCGGCGCCCCAAGCAAGGGGCGTGCGGCACTGCGGCGGCGGCTGCACACACGCCGCAGCCACAAACCGCCGGCTCCCCCCTTTCGCTCATTCTCCTCCTCCTCCTCCTTGATTCCGACGTCGCGGGGTCCTGCCGCTCCCCTTCTCCATTGGCGCGAAGCAGTGCTAGCGCGAGCACCGTTGGAACAGCCGAATCGAACGAACGCAACGACGGAATCGACGATCTACCTCACATCGCGGACGAACTAACACACACAGAGAGAGAGCATGCAGGAGGGAGGCAGGAGGAAGGGGAGGAGGAGGTCGGCCCCGTAGGTACGTACCTTGCGGTCGCGATGACAGAGGTGGGCAAGGCGATGCTGACGGTCGATCCGGCTCCCTCCTTGCTGGCCCGGTCCGGCTCCCTCCTCGCTGGCTCCTAGTCCTGCTCCGGGTCGTGCTCCTCCTCGAGCAGCAGCGGCGCGGTGGTTCAGATCGAGATGGCGGTGGGCGGCTAGGGGAACGGTGTGGAAGACGACGATGTGGAAGAAGAGGGGAACGGTCCCGCGCGCGTGGCCCTATAGCAGAGGATAGCCGTGACGCACTGCAGCGAGATGCGCCGCGCATAGGTTAGCCGTGACGAACCACCGGAAGGTGCGCCGCGGGCACCCAACATAGCCGTGACGAACCGCTGGCAGGGTGCGTCGCGGGTATGCCTCGGAGGCTCGCCTCCCCGGCCCCACACATATGCGCGACGAGCCTTTAATTTGGTGCGCCGCGGGTATGCCTTTAGGCGCGACAGGCGAAAGCATGGTGCGCCGCGGGTAATAGGCGTGACGTGCCGAACTGGAAGTGCGTCACGGGTATCATCACTCCTATAGCCATTTTCCTAGTAGTGATTAACGCATGCATGTATCTTCTGCACATCTAATCGTAGAGGGCAGAGAGCTTTCTTTGCTTCGTACGTACTCTCAGGCAATTCGTTGTCCTTTGGAAGTTTTGGTTTCATTAGTTGAAGTAAACTCTCAAATGCCTTGTCAGTCACACCGTTCTGTGCTTTCCATTTCAGCAACTCCAGTGTGGTACCGAGCTTTGTGCTACCATCTTCGCTATTTGGGTACAACAATTTTTTGTGATCCTGTAACATGTTGTCCAGATTCAACCTCTCCAATTTATTTTCACAGTCTTCCCTTGCATCAGCAATAACTCCTGATGCCTGTTCTGATGCTTGTTCTTGATCACCTCCTTCTTCTGCATTCTCTTCCATTGCAGTATCGTCGTATTCAGGGAACAAAGGATATTCTTCTTCTTCTTCATCGTCTTCCATAACAACCCCTTTTTCTCCATGCTTCGTCCAGCAATTATAGCTGGGCATGAAACCTCTCCGAAGTAGATGACCGTGAAGGATTCTTTCGGAAGAGTGCTCTCTGACGTTCCGACAATCAACACATGGGCAACACATGAAGCCATTATCTTTGTTCGCCTGAGCTACAACAAGAAATGCATTCAGGCCTGCCATATACTCGGAAGTGCGTCGTTCACCGTACATCCATCGCTGCCGTGCATCCATCTGCATCGTATAATTAAGTTTATCAAAATACATTACAATAACATATTAATACAGAAATGACCACAGTACATCGACAAATACTACTTTTTTATGTATCAGTTACAGATGAAAAAGATAAGTTTGTTAACCTCGGTCGAAGATACCATTTTCAGTGAGCTTATGTGTGGCTCGGGAATTTCGTCGAACACCTCGTGTACATAGTAAAATAACACACACTAACACCCACCTCCCTCACACCTCCAAGCAAAAAAAAAGATGGAAAGGGGGGTGGGGGCTGGGGCAGTATATATAGGGCAAGGGAGACATTAGTCCCAGTTCGTGGCCTGAACCGGGAAAAATTCTCATCCGCGTGCCACGTGGCTTGTGGCTAGGCATTGGTCCCGGGCCCTGGCACGAACCGGGACCAATATCTCCCAACGAACCGGGACCAATGCCCCCAGGCGATTTCTGCTGTCCCGGCCATACGAACCGGGACCAATGCATATCATATGTCCCGGATCTGATTGCAACCGGTACAAGTGCCCCCTGGCCCCCTAGACGAGAGGGGTTGTTTCCACTAGTGGGAAGAACCCACTTGACCTGATCAATCTCGAGTATGCAGCAATAGATGCATATGTTGCGTTCGAGTTGTTCCGCATCTACTCTTCGGAGCTCGAGTAGATGGTTATTTGTGGACCGCTATGTTTGCATTATTTGAGACTTTATATTTGTTGTACTACTATTATGTAATGGATATATGTTCGGTATTATTTCTATTAATTGTGTATGTGTTTAAGTACCGCTGTGTTTAAGACTAACTCCTTTGCAAAAAATTTGAGAAAACGAGTGGAAAACATGGAAAACAGAAGGTTACTAAAATGTCTCAAAACCTTGTGAGAGAAGAAGACTAATGAAATGGTTCAAATAAAATCAAGGGTTAAAAAGGACATGATGCATTCATAAGGCTGAAAAATAGAAGAGATTTAGGAAAGGGGAAACAAAAGATTTCCTAAGATTAAGAGATATGACCACTTAATCAAGATGCATTCATAAGGACTGAAAAACAGTGAGATAGTTTTATTTTTCTGAATTTTTTGATATATTATTTGTATTTTTAAGATGATAAATTGAATTAGTTTTATTTTTCTAAATTTTTTGATATATTATTTGTATTTTTAATATTTTAAAATAAATTAGTTTTATTTTTCTGATTTTTTTAAAAAGTTGATGTTTATTTATTTATTAAAAATTATTATTACATCATTACTTTTGTTTATTAAAAGATTTATTTGAAATTCAAACAATAAAGAAATGTGGCATCGACCAACATGTTAATAGGATTGATATGATACTAATATCACATACATGCGTGCGAAACACTTGGATGAAGGACGAGATGAAACTCGGAAATTAAACGTGTCAGTGCTAGAGTAGTGGGAGGATGGGTGACCGAGCGGGAAGTTTGACCACGAGTAAGTAATTTGTTTAGAGATAATTGTAGTTAGACACTAAGCAAATAATAACAATTCTGAAAAAAAGGGAGTGAAAAATAATTAGAAACCCAAATGAATTAAAAAAATAATGAAATAGTCTGTAGTCCCGGTTCGTGTTACAAACCGGGACTAAAGGTCCTCCGCCCCGGGCGCACGCCAGCCGCCCACGTGGACGGGCCTTTAGTTGCGGTTCGTAAGAGGCGCGACTAAAGGGGGACTTTAGTCACCCATATTTAGGCTCGTTGCACGGCCGGGATTAATGGCCTTTGCGAACCGGGACTAAAAGCCTATTTTCTACCAGTGGTAGCTAAGTTGTGAATCAATCAACTCGACGAGAAATAAAAAACAGCTCGATTTCCGATCGCCTCGGAGGGACGGGAGAAACGCCCACGTTCTATGAAGCTAGCTAGCTTGAGCAGCAAAGGTTCACCACACTCACATCAATTGTGAGGACATAATATATCAGGCGTTTTCCATGGATGCCTACGGACTTACTTAGATTAGGCGTTTTGCATGCATGCCTACGATCAATTAAGATGCAAGTTTGTAATTTTTTCTGTTGACAAAGATCGATGGCGCCAGTGGCGGATGTTCAGCAAAAGAAAGGAAAATGACTTGAGCTTGGATTCTGTGTGCGACTTTCATGAAAATATGGTGCTCTCCTTGGTTGTATGGTATGCATAGTATGCGTGTTCAGTGTTGACATGGGGAACGTGAAAGCTATGAAAGGACTGGGTACAATTTTATGTAGAGCCTTGACGGACTGATGAATCGATGTATAAATAGAGCCTATGGCAAGTCCATTTTAAACCGTAGCCTTGTAGCAGCACATACATATGACCGTGGTTATATACGTTGAATAGAAATTGACGTGAAGACAAAATGTAGTGAGATGTTGGAGGAAACTGATATTGTACTGGTAGCATGTACACTACGAAAATACTGGCCCTGGCAAAGGGATTGGTAGGGCGGGCCAATCAATATGAATTGGGCAAATATAAGAGGTGTGCGCCATCCAGCTGAGGCCGATGCTGTTCGAGCTCTACCTCAGCGTGCTCATGAAAACCATCGCACACAACAAGGCAAATCGTTCAGAGCCAGAACCTTGCACTAACGTTGGTTCTCCTCCGATACTACTGAACGTACGGCGTTTTCTTCTGAACAAAAGGAAGGGCATGAAGATCTGTTCTATCATCGTCGATTCCTTCTATTTCAGCAATATGACGAGTCGATTCCTTTTTTTCTTTTGGTATAAAATTAAACTTTGGCATTCCGCCTTCACAGAAAATAAGGGGGAAACAAATGCCGAAGGCACAACTTAAAGACGTTATCATTTTGGAGCACCAGGTACAATTTATAGAGGCGTGTGACAAAGCTGGAGCTAGCAATCTCCGAGGAAGAGAAAATCAGTTTGATTTCATGAAACCCAAGTGCTGCAGTGCTGATGTATTGACAGAACAAGATACTAGCACGCCAAACAAAAACATAAACAAGGGACGCATGCTGCATGCTGAAGTCTTTACTTGATTATTTAATGCTCAACAAAGATCTAATTTTTTTTTTCAGGTTTAACATCTTTGATCCGAGATGTACTCCCTCATCAACATGACAATGCAAAAAATGAGACCAGTATTGTTAATTCAGCGACTTCATTTATTTTATGGTTTTTTTGCATGCATGCGTTAATCTCAATGCAAGACACACTTTGTTGTGTTAAGTATATATTTAGAAATAAGCACACAGTGTCCTAGCACCTAAATGATATGGTGAAATTTATAATTAGTTTTAAACAGTAATCATCCATAATAATCTCAAGATTCTATTTCGTTTGAGTTTTTTAACTTGCTCGTGGTAATGTATGAACCAAATTTTACGTCTATGTTTCATATATTTTAGGATCGGCACGAAAATATTCGTGGAGTATAGTAAAAAAAAATCAACTTGACTAAGCCATAGCAAGAAACTTATACAAATTAGTCAATGCTATATTAATATAATTTTCCCCGCAACAAAATTACAGATCATAAAACACAGGTGAGTTTCACACAAAATTAAAATTTCGTGGAATATCATCATATCAACGTTTCTTTTTTCAGCCAAGAAAGGTAAAAAAAATATACGCATAATATGATTGACATCATTGAAGTTGATGTGAATAATTTGCTAATTTTATCGATATATGCATGATGGAGATCTTATAGAAATAAGGCGATGAGTGATTAGGCCAATACACAAGCAATGGATGAGTGATAAGCCACAGTGGGAGGAGTCGGGATGTGGAGCACAACGCCATTCCATCATTTATTCCCTCGAACACCGGCGACATCGACTTTGCCAAAGAATTCATAAAGATAATCATATGATCCGGGTTATTTTCTTTGTCAAACTAGACCAGCTTCAGTGATTGATATTGACATGTAGCATGTCATCTTTCCCATTTTGGTCTTGTTTTATATCCTTCTGGTCATCTCCTGCAACACCCGAGTTCCTAGACTGGTGTGACGCAGCCATCGTCTTCTATAGGGCTGATCACCCGCCTCGAGTAGCTTTTCCAGGAAGGGCCGCGCTGGTACTCGAAGCAATCGGAGAACTCATTCATGGACGGAGGCAGCGGAATCAACATCATCTACACGGACAAGCTGAAGGAAATGAACATACCAGCAAGCAACCTGAAGCAATCGGAGAACTCATTCCATCTGATTGTACCCGAGAAAGTAGTAAAACCCATGGGCACGATAACACTCGAGGTAGTATTTGGAGAGCGCAACAACTACATGAAAGAGAAGATCAACTTTGAAGTATTCGACTAGTCGTCGCAATACAACGCAATACTCAGCAGAACATCGTTTGTAATATTCATGACAGTTTCTCACTATGTGTATCTGATGCTCAGAATGCTAGGACCTAGGGGAATAATCAAAATACATGGAACATACAAGAAATCTGATAGCTGAGATGACGAATTCAACAAAATATCACAGTCGTTTGGGATGCAGCAGGCAATTGCAAATATACCAGCCATGACTGGTCAATCGATTCTCCCCCCGACTAAGAAAACAACACCCGAGATGGAATTCGACGTGAAGAAGGACACAACAGCACACCAGGTACACACCAGGCCCATCAGTGGCGGTAATCGCAAGCACCACCAGCTTTACGCTGCCGGGGACGGACGTGGCATGTTGACGTCAGGTTCGGGGATAGACAAGGCTACAACGAAAAGAATAACTAGTAGTGAACCAAAATAATAGTGAACCAAATGTTTTGGCGAATTAGAACTATTAGTGAACCAAAAATAATAATGAACCAAAATTTACGATGCACCCAAAATGGCGATTAAACATTAAAAATTGAGAACCAAAATTTCCGGTGAACCAAAATGGTTGTGATTTAAAAAAATGTATTAATTGTTAAAAATAGTTCAATTTTTAAAATGGTTCGTCATTTGAAAAATTTAGTAAACTACAAACGAAGAAATAATTCAGATTTTTAAAATATAAAAAATGAATACTTTTTAAAATAAGTGAAAATTATAAATAATAAAAACAGAGAAATGAAACAAAAAAAAAATAATAAACGACAAAGAAAAACAGAAACGAAAAGAAAAAGGGAAATAATGAAAATTGTAAAAATGGAATAAACATATTAAAAATGAAAGTTCTACATGAACACGTTGTAGCCTAAGAGCGGCCGACGCTCACAATGGTGGTCGGTCAACGGAAACAGCTAGCGGCCCAAACATTTTTTTCTTCTGTGTAGCAAAGAAGTGACGGAGGGAATACTAGCTAGCTCCAGGAAAGGGTGAAAGGGTCGCGCCCCTGTTTATGCATACATGCATGTAAATGCTCTACTCCCTGTATTCCTATATCTAAGACGTTATACATACTTCACAATGATGACTAGGTGTGGACATAAATGATTGAATCTACACACTAATACATGTCTACATACATTTGCATACATATGAATGTGGGTAAACGCTAGAACATCTTATATTATGGAACAGAGTGAGTAGTTTTTTATTTGCATAACTAGCTCAGCCTGACTTGTTCTTGCCGATATGCATCCATCCATTCCAGTTCAACTAAAAACCATGGCTTGTAAATGTTCTAGTTTTGAAACCATCTCCATATACTGAATAGTAACGAGAAAAACCTATTAAAAATGTAAGAAAATTTGTGTATCAACATGGATGAGTTCTAGCACACGTTATGGCACAAAACTCACGTTGCATGCAAATTTGACATTTCTTCAACTTTTCAAAACATGCTCATATCACCTGACCCGATTGGAACAGGGTCGCTCACACATGTTGTGTATTCATGTACCATTCACGTGAAGATGATGAGAAACAAAAAACAATTGAATGCATGTGTGCAGCAGTATACTCATGAATAGATACACGGCTATGATATGATTTTTTTTAACTTGTACATATATACTCCATACCAAAGAGCCTTCTTGCCTCCAATGAAAAAACTGTAATACATTTAGCCAGCTATATAGGGCGATAGGTGCATATATTTATTTATGTACTAGTAGATATTCAATCAATTAGCATTAGTATTCTATGAGAAGTTGGAGTGAAACAAATTAGCACTCTAGGAATAAACGCCGCTCGCGTTGAACATGACCCACGGACCCGTCGCTATGACAGCGAGTCTGGTGCAAAGGAGAGAGACACGGGAGACACGTGGATAATCATTGCGATGGTTCTCGTGCATTAGATGTGGTTCTCAACTAACCTATACCACTTCGTTTCTTAGTGGTTTATTAGTACATGTAAGTCTATTATGGGTATTTCTCTATGATGTCATATGTAGCTGGCCACTCTCTATAAGAGGCTCACTTGTATCCTTTTTAATCCATCAATAAAATATTAACGCTAATTTTATCTTTCTTTCCTTCAATTAAATTTACTTTTAATTGGGGAATTATTATGTACCGATTGCTCCCGAAATCCTCTTCTTGATACTAACTTGTGAAGATACACCAGAGTCCTAACAAAGTGGTATCCGAGAGGTTTATCGATCGGACCATCTCCCACCCTTCCATCCCTTGCCTTTGTCTTGAATTTTCCCAATCCCGAGGATTTCATGTTCTTCTGTCCGATATTTTGTCGCCCCCATAAGTCCCACCCAAATAGACTAACATTGGCCTCGAGGCTGCTCCCAACTAAATCCATGGTCACCTCTACCACGCCTATCCACCACCTCTTTAGCCCGACGGCTTTACCATGCATGGACCATTTTAATTACCTGTTAAATGCAACCTTAATTACCATGCAACATTTTAGAAGACGTAGCCAAGACGAGTAGGCCGTACTTAGACAACGCATGCATGCATATTGCATTCCAGTGTAGCTGGTCATCGTATGCATGCATTATTATTATTTAGTTTTTGCCACTCATATCCATTCATTTTATTACGGTGAGATCACACAATACCTCAACTTTTCGTTGTACAAAATCACATCTGATAACCTCACCACCTAGAGCTCCTTCCAACTTGCGGTCCGTTATTCTGGGTTGGCGCGTTGAACATTGCTACATTGACTGTGTTGCCACCAATACCACGGGTTCTTCTCATATGAAACGACATAATGCGGTAATGAATCTCTGATTGTATCGATGATTGACTTGGGTATTTATATGTCTCCAAGAGATTCATACTAATGTCGGTTACAAGGTTCACGCACTCTCGAATCGGAGGGACACGGCGTTTGGACAGGTAACTGCCTAGTTAGCCTTAGAGTTAAGCTAGCTATTCCTAGCAATGCTCACGAGTGCATTAATACACTTTCCTTTATAAAAATAAGGTGGGAAGTGGGATCAGTGGAGTACGTTCGTCACCAGACGCGGGCATGAATATATGTACAGTACTATCTGCAAAGTCGAGACAGCCTTAGCATGAATGCAGATGCAGCCATACCACTACAGGAAAACGGCCAGACGCTAACGGAAAAAGGTATGCCGACGGCTTTTTAGTCGGGGCCGTCGGCATACAAGTTGGTATGTCGACGGCCAAAACAAAACCGTCGGCATATAGCACCTATGCGTACGTCCTTTTGGAACGGCCATCGACATATCTCTGGCCGTCGGCATATATAATCTATACCTACGACCCTTTGGTTCGACCGTCGGTATACCTTTGGCCGTCGGCTTAGCCACCTGCCTGCGCATTTAGATTGGTCCCACCAAAAGCTATGCCGACGGCCCCGATAAAGGATCGTTGGCATAGATATTTTTCTCCTATTTCACTATGTGTGTTTCGTGTCCGTATACCGTGCAACATTTTCGTAACACTATATCACATTATGTGACTGTAAAAATGTCATTTAGGATAAAATAGCACGAGAAAGAAAATATTTCAACTTGTATACCCCCCTCCCCCCCGACGCCGCTCAAGGTGGTTGACATATAAGTCGGACTTCTCTCCAGCGGGTCTAGGGTTTCGGCGGAGAGGGGAGGATAGACCGATAAGTCGGACTTTTCTCCAGCGGTTCTACGGTTTCATCTGAATATGATTCGTTTCTTTGTTTTTGTGTAAATGATCTATACTAAGTAGGATTTACATAAGAATAATATTCCTATTTACACATATGACCGAAAATATAATCCATTTATGTTAATTTTTTTTACTTCTTGAAATTACAATACATCTTATTTACATATGATTTTGAGCACCATTGTTTTGTAATATAGTTAGAAAGTTTGACCATGCCACAATACAATAATATATCTAGGTATAGTCATTTTTCATATGTGGTTGTAACTATGACAATAGAAATTAAATTTGCACTAAATGAACTTATGTTGGTTGTTTACTTGAGATTCTCCGGTTAAATTATATTCTTTATTATAATAGAGAAAAATATATCAGATGTGTTCATATATAAATTATTGCCACTCGGATAAACTGTAAATATATGTATGCGTTTTAAGAGAAATTCTAGGCTACTTAAACATCATGAACTAACTCTATCGTTTAAGAGGTTCATTAAATGCGCGATTTTTTTTATTTTGGAAGTAAGTAAATATAAGAGATATTACTTTATTTACCAAATAGAAAAATCTAGAATAAGCTGAAAAAACATATATAATGGTTTGTCTAATTTTCCATTGTTTATCGTCTACTTGTTCACCGATGGCCAATTAAATGTATGCAAAGTCATTTGGGCTCAACATAGCATAGTTGCATTATTGCTCATTTACTTGTTCACTATTGTCCAATTAAATGTATATCAACTCATTTGGGTCATTAAATCACCTATCATCGCGCGCTTACTCTGCACTTTGCCATTCAAATTGCATAATTCAACCAATATCGTATAAATTCATGTAATTGTTTGGTGATTCATACACACTTTTATAAATATTATTGTCTTCTAATTGGTAAAAGTTTATCCTTTAGAGACTGGGGAGATACATGATGAACCAACTGTGATTTCATGGGACATGTGGAGATACTCAATGAGCCAAATTCCATTCTTTAATGTTTGTTGTCTTTGCGCATTGCGATCTTAAGAATATTGGGAATTCTTTTAAAAAATGGAAAAAAATCCTACAAATAGAAGTACATGCCTTGAATTCTATTGTGGAATATACTAGTTTGTAGGTTACCAAAGTCTAATTATTATTTTTGCTTTAAAAATGGTGAAGAAAAGAACATTATGTTCGGTTTCACATAGGATACAACCATGCACATATGGCTGGATTTGTTATTATGGAAGAATGTAGTGCACCTTTGCCTGGAACGTGGCCAACAGAGTATGTACCTTCGTTTTCAAAAAAAATCCTGCGAGAACTCATTTGAGTGTTCAAAAATAATGTTGCATCATTTTGAAATGTATATGATTTATATACATACAACTAACACATTCATACATTTCTTATTCTGGTTAATGACCAACGTACTACTCCCTCCGGTCCTTATTAATAGTCGCAGACCTAATACAAATTTGCGACACACAAATTAAATATAAATTTATACTAATAAATCGACAGACAATCAATATGGATCATCGAGTATCTCTTATCTCTATCTAAGTCAACAAATTGATCTTTGCATGTCGCATGCTCCTAATCTCCGTGGTATGCTGCATGATGCATGCGCCAAGTTGGTTGTTGCATGCGTTTTCTAGTCAGCCTTGATTGCGACGTGATCTTAGCTTATGTTTCTCCTTTGTAACTGTTCAGTTTAGCATTTTTGGATGCATACTCTCGACGAAAATTTGTTGTCTTAAACTATATCGATGCTTCATTTTATTAAAAAAAATATGTTGGAGGCAACCACTATTTTTCTAAAGAACAAAGGAGGTCAGCGGTTGACGACAAAGAGATCATCATTGGAACAAGAATTTTTTTGCGCGCCAATCCAAAAAGTACTCCATGTGGCAACCTTGTTTAGGGATGCCGTCTGAACTCATGGTATTTAAGCACATCCGACTTAGTTTTGGAACATGTCAGGGTCTCTGCTGAAGATGATTTTTCCTGTCAAAATAGAACGGTGTATGGTGCCAAGCCGATAAGTCAGGTCGATGTGTCAAAATAGAACATTTTGCATAATTTCCAGATATACTCCCTCCGTTCGGAATTAAATGTCACAAAGTTTGATAAAAGTGGATATATCTAGACATAATTTAGTGTTAGATACATCCACTTTTATCAAACTTTGTGACATTTAATTCCGGACTGAGGGAGTATCGTGTATGTAAGGGTGAGAGCATGGGCATCTTGAAGTTTGGAGCAACTTTGTAGTGCACCAACGTGATGCATGCATGCGTTGCTTGCTGTAGTTGGTCATGTGAATGGTCGTAAATTAATTACCTTGTCCAAATGCACGATTGATCCATAATGTGTGTTGCTCCGGAGGCAATGTATTTCGAGAATTGCTGGACTCAGAAAAAAGGCCAAAATTGCTTCACATACGAATGTCGTACAATAGTAGTATGGGTCGGACCATGTTAATAAGCTTAGCCCATCTGGGGCCCACAGTTCTCGTCGTACACATAGCAGCTTCCAAAAAACTCCGCGCACACGCTCCATGGATCCGAGGCCCATACTTTCACGTACGTGAATATAGACTTGTGCAACAGATAAGATCAAAAAATAAATCAACGAGCATAACAGATCAAACCATTTGAATGTGAAATTTATAGACTCATTAATACTTTGTATGATAGTTGGTGGTTAGTTTAAATACTTATATTTCAATATTAAGTATATATAATCACATGTCGTGGGATTATTATTGGAAAAAATGTTACTTGTAAGACACACTTTTACGAAATAATTCGAGAACCTAACACTTCAATTTGTACTCTAGATTTCTTTATAATTTTTTTCATCTAACGATATACTTGAGACTGCTATTAAGATATATATTCGTTAGAATAGACTCAATAGGTATGTCTCCCAACATGTTTAATAGTTAAGTATAAATTTACAATTTGTTTTACGACATTAGTCTATGTGCACACAACAAGGAACTAACGTAGTTTTCTTTACAAAATATTTAGATTCAGTAAAAGTTAAATGTATTTTGGATGTTCATTTTTTCTGTACAAAAAGGATAAATGCAATATTAGCAAAAAATTATATTGAGTTAAATGTGTTATCAATATATTAAGAAGATACACTTATAAAATTATAATTAAATAAATTTAAGTATCATTAATGTATATGAGTTTGATATAAATATATTGACTTTAATTGCCTCGGGTCCAGAAATTGTTTGCACCAGCCGTGCCAATGACTCCAGACCGGAAGCCATTTCGTCGAGCTGAGCGTGCGACACATGTATCAGGCTGCCGAATGAAATGTAGACAACATAACGCATTGGCTAGGAGTCAAGCCACTACATACATTGTTCCTTCGCCGGGGCGGACGGCGAGCCCAGGGCGAGTGGACCAAGGAAGTAGGCCCGATTGACGTGAACAATTTTCAAATGTGAACGAAATTTAAATTTTATTAAATGTTAACAAAATTTTAATTTGAACTATTTTCAAATATGAACAAAATTGGATTTGAACAGGTGTCAATTCAAACAATTCCAAGTCTGAAAACGAAAATATTTCATTTGAATTTTTTTGAATTTCAACGTTTTCACATTAAATTAAAACAGAATAAGGAAAAACGAAAATGAAAACAGAACATAGAAAAAAAATAGACGAAAAACTGAAAAACCCAACAACGCTGAGGTGCAGGCGGCACGCCCTTCTCGAAAAGTTGGGGTTTCTATAGACTTTTCTTTTTGGGATCTTGGCTCGTTTTCATCCTGATATATCTTATTTATACTAAGTTGAGTTCGGACCTATGAACACATGAGAGAGACATCAGGACCCATCTCAGGCCGTCCACGGCCGCGAAACCAGCCCAAGAGTCCGAGTCGACCAAATACTGAGCGAATTTTGTTTCTCCCT
This sequence comes from Alopecurus myosuroides, assembly GCA_028641055.1. Lineage (NCBI taxonomy): Eukaryota > Viridiplantae > Streptophyta > Magnoliopsida > Poales > Poaceae > Alopecurus > Alopecurus myosuroides. Next base: position 24,835 of record JAPCYS010002187.1, read on the forward strand.
TCGAAAATTCAGAGGTGTGGATTGATGCCATGGCAGCAGCACACCCACACATCTGGTCCATCAAGACAGAATCCAACACGTTGACGGATTCACATGTTGGGGCGGCGTTGCACTCGGATCGAGCTAGTGCAGTGCATAGTGGTCCAGTCGAATCACCATTGGGAATGATGTGATGTATTTGTTACATTAAAATAGTGCTACGATAATGCGCATTGAGGTACGATTCCTAAAGTTGTGTGCCACGTCCGTATGACGTCTGCCAAGCCGTGACCGTGAACCCAGCTAAAGGGCTGCTCCCTCTGCCCCGCTCGTATTGATGCTTAGGGCGTCTCCAACATTGCAGACTAAAAATCTCACAATGTTTAAGGTCGAGGTAGACCTTAAGGGGAGCCTACATAGCAGAACTTTTTGACCCATTGCCAAATACAAACATTGTAAAGTAGGTGAGAGAAACATTACGTTCCTTTACTAAATTACTTATGGCAAGGACATAGTGGTATGAGTGGTTCTTAAGAATTCAAGTTTAAGATCTAATCTCATAATGTATAAGGGTGGGTCTTAAGACCATTGTTTTTGCTTAAGTCCACCAAACAAGCCCTCCCGAGGAAGCGCGAGATGGAGGTGACACGTGGATCGATGCGCCCCAGGCAGCGAGTAGTCCGAAAAACTAACGACGGGCGCGATACAAGAAATAATAGAGCTGTGGTGCATAATATTAGTTGGAACCTAGAATCCTTGTGTGGGAGAGAGACACGCTTCGTTTTTTCATATGAATACTTGCATTCCTATCATACTCGTATTCTTCGTTTTTCGTCTAGCTGCTGCAGCTCCTCCTCTTTTTAGCTCTTGTTTTTCATGCATAGAAGTGTTAATCTCTTGTTTCATTGATATATCATTTGGTGAGTTTTTGTTTTAATAAAGTGATGGTGATGGAAATCAATAAAATATTTCTTGCTTATAGATCACGCAAAAATAAGCTTGTTTAGACAGTGGCTAGACTTTATCATGTTATGTTAGATATTATGCTATCCTTAGTAGTTATTGATGTAACATGACTTGTCTCAAATATTTGAGAGTGCTTAATATGCCATTGAAAGAATCAAGAGTTTCATTTTTTACATCGAAGCATAATATTGTGGTCTTCTTCTTCGAATGGTTTATTTGGTTGACTTGGCGCAGGCTTACACCATGTAATGACTACAAACTGTTCACATATATCCTATATGATCATTTAGTTTTTGGCTTGTAATACTGTTTATACTTTGATTACTAATGTTTTTGTCTCTATGCATGATTATGACCATTACTGCTCCCTTAATTTGTCGCTCCCAATCTTTTGCTAGCCTCCACCTGTACTAAGTATGAGCTCTACTCGTGCATCTAACTATAAAAAACCAATTTTGCCAAATGTGTCCACCATACCTACCTATATGTGGTATTTAACCTCCACTCCAAAGTAAATTTCTCATGTGCTACCTTTTAATCTTTCGAAATCACTGAGAAATTTGTGGATGAAACCGAGCTTGGAGTGAATAGGCATTGAGACAAATGGCAGATTGGTCCTTGGGAACGAAGAGATATATCAAGAAGACCTTTAGTAATGGTTGGTTTCACAAATCGGGACAAAAGTTCCCACTCTAGTCCCGGTTTGAGACACCAACCAGGACTAGTGGTCTCGCGTCAGGTTGCAGCCTGGCCACCTCTCTTTTTCCGGTTGTGGCTCAAACTAGGATTAAAGATTTGAAACCAACCGTTACTAGAGCTCGACGGGCCCCATTTGGCCACCTTCCCGGCACTAGTAGAAAAAAGGCCTTCAGTCCCGGTTCGCCAGGCCCATTAATCCCGTCCGGGCAACCGGGACTAGCTACGCGCGACTAAAGACCCCCGCCTATAGTCCCGCCAATTACGGACTGGGACTAAAGGCCCGTCCACGTGGGGGGTGGCGAAGCCGGGAGGCGGAGGACATTTAGTCCCGGTTGGCCACATGAACCGGGACTAGATTTATTTCGTAATTTTTTTAATTCATTTGGTTTCTAATTATTTTTCTCACCTTTTTTCACTCCCTTTTTTTCACTCCCTCACTCCCTTTTTTCACTCCCTTTTTTCCACTCCCTTTAATTCATTTGGTCTAACTAAGATTATCTCTAGTCAAATTACTTACTCATGGTCAAACTTCCCGCTCGGTCACCCATCCTCCCACTACTCTAGCACTAGCACGCTTAACTTCCGAGTTCCATCCCGTCCCGAACCCAAGTGTTTCTCACGCATGTATGTGATAGTAGTATCATATCAATCTTATTAACATGTTGGTCGATGCCACATTTCTTTATTGTTTGAATTTCAAATAAATCAAAAATGAAGAACAATAATACTAATTCATTTTAAAATCTTAAAAATACAAATAATATATCAAAAATGAAGAACAATAATACTAATTCATTTTAAAATCTTAAAAATGAAAATAATATATAAAAAATGAAGAACAATAATACTAATTCATTTTAAAATCTAAAAATACAAATAATATATCAAAAATGAAGAACAGTAATACTAATTCATTTTAAAATCTTAAAAATACAAATAATATATCAAAAATGAAGAACAATAATACTAATTCATTTTAAAATCTTAAAAATGAAAATAATATATAAAAAATGAAGAACAATAATACTAATTCATTTTAAAATCTAAAAATACAAATAATATATCAAAAATGAAGAACAATAATACTAATTCATTTTAAAATCTTAAAAATACAAATAATATATCAAAAATGAAGAACAATAATACTAATTCATTTTAAAATCTTAAAAATACAAATAATATATCAAAAATGAAGAACAATAATACTAATTCATTTTAAAATCTTAAAAATGAAAATAATAAATAAAAAATGAAGAACAATAATACTAATTAATTTTAAAATCTAAAAATACAAATAATATATCAAAAATGAAGAACAATAATACTAATTCATTTTAAAATCTTAAAAATACAAATAATATATCAAAAATGAAGAACAATAATACTAATTCATTTTAAAATCTTAAAAATGAAAATAATATATCAAAAAATGAAGAACAATAATACTAATTCATTTTAAAATCTTAAAATGAAAAGAATATAAATGAAGAAAAATAATACTAATTCATTTTAAAATCTTAAAAATACAAATAATATATCAAAAAATGAAGAAAAATAATAACAATAATACTAATTCATTTTAAAATCTTAAAAATACAAATAATATATCAAAAAATGAAGAAAAATAATACTAATTCATTTTAAAATCTTAAAATGAAAAAATATATCAAAAATAGAGTCGATCACATTCATAACATATAGTAGATCACACATAACACAAACATAGAGTCGATCACATTCATAACATAGAGTCGATCACATTCACAAAAGATACCCATTACATATATATACTAGCTAAGATACCCATAACATGCGTGCATATATATCGAACGCATATATACATATCTATGGCTCCGCCGAGTAGATGCGGAACAACTCGTACGAGACATATGCATCTATGGCGGCATACTGGACGTTCTTCAAGTCCAGTGGGGTCTTCTCCCAATAACGGTGATTCTTCGAGGGGAAATCAGTCTTCATCCTGTCGTAGCCCTGGTGGATGAAGGTAGTTGCCATGACAGCCATCCCGGTCTTTGACCCGTTCAACTGGATAAGACTCTGAAGATCAATGTAGTGATCTTCAGGAATCATAATACCAATGCGCATCAACTTCACACGGTCTTGCGTGATGTCAACGCTGCAAAAGTCAAACCCCGTGTTGACAAGAAAATCAACAAGGGCCGGACAATTCTTTGAACTACTGCAACAACAAAAATAGGATATGTGTTAGATATGTTGCAACACATGTATTCTTCACATGCAACAAAAAAATCGAATTATGCAAGTGTACGGGTGCTTTACCTTGACCATTGGAAGATCAACACAGACTGCTTGAACGCGATCTGGATGACGGCAACATCCCTCTGATTTGCCGTGTACTCCAGATCGAGCCCAAAGAACCGGTGTTCATCGGGAGATGCAAGATAGAGATCGGTCAAATGACCCAGAGCTTCGTGCAGCCTCTCGGCACTGTTGGTGTAGAGCACGTCCAGAAACTTGCCGCATGGTGTGGGACCTTCGTATTGCTGCCAAACTGCTTCAGCCATTGCGTGTGTGTGCTTGGTGGATCGAGAGAGATGAGGAGGAAGAAGAGAGTACAGTACAGAGAGCGAGGAAGAAACAGAGAGCGAGTGGAATGGCGCCCTTCTGCCTCGCTTGCGAAAAAAAACCGCCGCTGGGGAGGCGAGAAGTTTGATCTTTAGTCCCGGTTGGCCACGGGAACGGGGAATAAAGGACCAATAGTCCCGGGCGGCCAGGTCAACCGGAATTAATTCCCTCCACGCGCCGCAACGCGCTTCCCAACCCGCGACGTATGAACTTCTGTCCCGGGTCTCCTCCCGACCCGGGACTAAAGACTCATTAGTCACGGGGCGCGACGTTTGGGGACTGATGCTGGCGTACCGAAGGCCTTTTTTCTACTAGTGCGGGTTGAACCGGAACTAATGCCTAATTAGTCCTGGCCCAAAGCACAAACCGGGATTAAGAAGGTAGACGAAAGCTCAGTTTTCTACTAGTGAGTTCTATTTCCAGTGCAAAGGTCTATGGGTTACGATTTTTAGTCGAACAACAACATAGGATAAAGTTGGTAAGCTTTCTCCGGTTGTGTACTAGTCAAATTCCAAGTGTTCGTTTTTTCTATGTCGAATAAAATTTCATTCTGCATTTGAGCTCACTTTCTTGCATTTCTCGTCGATCAAGTAGCTTTAATCCCTCTAGACCTTGTTACTTTCGTCATCCTGTCGCATTGGCCAATGAAGCCGATATGGGCTTTCGCCGATTCTTTAGCTTCACCACTGCATCGTGTGTCAAAACCAAAAGCTCGAGTATGCAGCGGGTCATATGGGTCTTTGAGAATGACCTGTCTCCAACCCTTAACCTTCATTGTACCATGCTACAGGCTTGCATCTTCAAGTATCCACATATCATCGTTGTCCCCATGTTCATCTACCACTTTAATATCCGCCTCCTTTATTCATTTAGATTTAACCGCCCACGCTCCACACAACTTCATTCCTTCTCAACAAATAACCTATACGTATTGGCTATTGGCAAAAAAAGAGTGCCAACAACGAGGAAGCTTAATCTTGTGTGTTAGGATATTTATGTCTAGTCCACCCTCGAAACTTCTAGGATTTTTAAAGACCCTACATAAATGATGCAGGAACATAGATATGATATAGAACATACAAGTATATGCGACCAAACAACAAATATGAACCATATAAAAAATAATTAATATAAATGAATGTTAGAAGTGCGTTAAAATGATGTGGTGGTAACTAATTCGTATGATTCTGAATTTGTTATATCTATATTGTTTCAATAAACAAAATATATATTAAATAATCTCCACGATTGATTAATAATGTATTTAAACAATGGTATAGTGATGGCCTAATGAATTCGTGGACGATGAACTTAAGTATTGCATATATAAAAAAAAAATGTGTATTTTTGAATTTTTAAATACAAGTGAAAAGAATAGAGATTTGATGGTAAAACTATCATTGAAACAGAAAAATATTTCTTATGATAAGTTATTGAGAGTTAGATTATTTAGTATAAATAAATGTTGAATTCAATGATAATACGAAATTATCCATCGTATTTTTGTACCAATTCTAAACTAACTGGCCGCAACTTGCACACGATATAATGTCATGTATTTTTAAACAAACTCAGCTCCAGTAAATCTTTCGCTATGTTGCAGCACTATGATATCTAGATAAGAAGAAAGTTCAGCATCCATATAACTAAGCACTTACATATCAGCAAATAAATATGATTCTCTTCTCGCCTAAAAGTGCTAGAAGTGCTGAAGCATTTGGACAGAAAGGTATACAACCTAGGTCGAGAGAATAGCCCCACCTTCATCATTACAAAGGAAAGCACCCCACGCCAGTTCCTCCAGCTTCATATTAGCTAGCACCAAAATACAATTTTCCCGTACTGGGACTGGTCTTATCCAGGAGATATGGTGTCTTGTGTTGTTTCTCCTTATGTAACCCTTTTCTGGGCCGTCTCCGATGAGATCTGATTTTCTCTGTCTTTTCTTGTGTGTGCGAGGGAGGAGGGGTTTGCCGGAGAGACTAAGGGGATTCTGGAAGGACGTGGTTTGGGCTGCGTGGCACCGAGCGAGCCACACGATCGTCATCGGACGCATGATTACTGATGGATTGATTGAGGGACAGTTCCGGGATCATGTGTCGGAGATGGAACCCGCATCATCCACGCCGTTGCACTAATCTTCTGAGGACTCCGATGACGAGATAGCTCAAAATTGCCCCAGTGCCTCTTCTCCGCATCTAATTTTTCTACAGCTACACTAGAGATGGCGAATTTTTCTTCTTCTTGGATGGGTAGGCCATGCCAGTACCACGCCGAGTGTACCGGTGCCATAAAGTTGATCATCTGGTGCAATTATTTGTTTCGCTCGAACATCTTATAGTATACTATTGTTAATTTATAACTGAAATATTGACTAGCTAAAAATTACATGAAACCATATGTAACTCTATATAGCTAGCAAACTTCCTAATATATGTGAACGGAGTACATATACCACTACTCGGAAAACAGCTATAGGAGAGACGATAGCCGTGGCGCACCATCACTTTGGTGCGTCACGCCTAAAAACCGTGGCGCACCACATCACGGTGTGTCACGCCTATCCCTTTAGCCGTGGCGGACCAAAACTGACGCGCGCCTCGCCTATGTGTGAGCCCGGGTTGGCTAGGCTCCCTGGCATACGCGTGGCGCACCAGCCATATGTGCACCACGTCAATTTGAAATAGCCGTGACGCACCAACAACCTGGTGTGTCACGGGTATGCCTGGGATCCCTTTAAGTGATTTGGGACACCTCCCACCTTCCATTCCCCCACCTCTCCACCCCATTTTGGATCTGGTCGTCCACCACCTCCTCACCACCCCATATCCCACATTTTCACACCATTCTAAGCTTGTTTAACCTATTTTATTTGATATATATGTGAGGGGAATCTCTAGTAAACACTCCTCTCTCCACCCCATCTCACATTACCACTTTCTCTTCCATCTTTTTCACTCCCTATAGCCACACACTCTCTCGGTCTCGTGTCGGCAAGATCTATAGTTGGTGAGTTGTTGGAGGGATATATATATGTGTGTGTGAATATGTTGTATGTATACATATGTGTCTCTTTCTCTCGTGTACCTCGTCACAAAAGATTCATATTGTTGCATATAGACATATGCGAAATTGTGTTGCGTATACTTGATGAAAATTGTGGATGTCTTAAAAATGAGTTGCCATGCGTATACTTGATGAAAAAATTTCCGGCGACGACCATGCATGCATCATCCATATATTGCGTAATTTGATTCTAATTAATTTGACCCTTGATATTTTTTTACTATGCCGGCAACCATGCATATAAGCACTGGCATCATGGCTAGATTTATGAAACATGCGACGGCCGAAATATTTCAAAATAACATGACGGAGATAAAATGTCCTTGACGAATATGCAAACTGCAACGCTTGATCAGATACATTGCGGTGACTTGAAGTCCCACCTTATCCGTTGTGGTTTCGTGGATGGCTACATTCCTTACCTGACAGGTGATGAAGAAGATGAACACGACGCTAATGGGACGGACGGATATGAGGAAGGACATCATAATCAGGATAATAACGGCGATGGCGACCGCGAGAAGATGAAGAGTCTCCCGAACAAGATGAAGGACATCATGATCAAGATGAAGGACATGATCATGATCAAGACGAAGGATATCATGGTGAAGATGGCGGGACATCATCGTCGGACTGCGTGCGGGAACCTCATGTTAGAGCTCTACTTCTCAGGGAGACTAGCAACACCAGTGCTGCTGCTAGAGAGATATCGAGGTTGTCGCAACAGGAGATAGACACGGTTACTCCATTGTATGAAGAATGCGTGAGCGAGGATACATGTCTGAACGTAACGCTCAGGACCCTCGAGATGAAGACTAACCACAGATGGACTGATGCGAGCTACGATGAAAACATGGCATTCTGGCACGGATGTCTTCCCACGGGAAAAAGTGTCCAACGAGCATCGAGGAGGCAAAGAATGTCGTGTGCCCTCTGGATTTACCTCACGTGAATACCATGCTTGCATTATGACTTCATCATATCGGGCGCGGACACAGAGAGAACCATATGCTTGTATAAGGAAACAACTATTCGAATATGATTGTTTTCAATATTTCTAGTAAGGTTCAAAAATGAATGATAATTACATGAAATCGTAGTGGAGAAAAGAATGATATGGTATGCCTGCATAAGGGTTTTCAGTTAGTGTTAATTTTAGTAGTGTTACCGTTTGTGTTAATTATTAGTGTTAGTTAGTTAGTGTTAATGGTATTGTTAATTTTAGTTAGTGTTAATTAGTATTGTTAATTTTAGTAGTGTTAGTGTTAGCAGCGTTAGTGTTAATTAGTAGTGTTAGTGTTAGTTTTAGAATAGAATATTTTAGTATTGTTAGTGTAACTTAGTTAGTATTTTAGGTTTTAGCAGTGTTAGTTAGAATAGATAGAATTTTTTAGAACAGATTGAATTTTAGAAGAGATGATTCTTTCTTGAGTAGATAAGTTATTTCTTACTCTTTTTTCTAACATTTTTACCTTTCATTCTGGAAATAGTTAAGTTATGGATGGCACGAACGATTCGGGCGAACAACTTATGTGGGGCATTATAAGAGGTGAAGTGAAGATTATACAAATGACAATGCTTTATACGATGATATCATTTTTGGAGTAGAGCAAGAATCGGTGGACGAAACGCAAACAAACAATGATGATGAAGTAAATTTCAACGTTGAACCCTCGACAACAACCGGCGAGGTATATATATATATAATATATATATATATATATATATATTAAGCCTTTTGTTACTAGATGCATTAATTGATTTATATATATAATCATCAATATTTCTTCTTTTAGCCTCCGGATTGACGCAATCATCACATACAAAGCAAGTCCTGAACAACGAGTTGGATGGTAATAAAAGATTCAACATCGACCAAACGAAGAGAATGGATGACAGAGTGGTCCAAAAGAGCACTCGAGGATGTTTGTAAGTCAATGCAGAATGATTGTTAGGGAAAACCTCCTGATCACTATTCAAGAATGGATTAAGCCAAAGAATGTGAGTGATTCAGCTAGTTTGTCGAGGAAAGAACCAATGATGATATTTGTAAGAAGCTTGAGGCAAATTTCAGACTACTTGTAGAGTACGAAGAATTTGGGGCAGATGGTAACCCAATTACGCGTGGGTTTGAAAGAAAAAGAGAGTCAAGGTCTGGGCTCTAAGTAAGTTGGCCGAACAGTTCCGGAACAACGAGAAAAAATTATGCGTGAAATATGTCGCGAAAAAGACAACTCCAGGTTGACCGGAGAATTAGAGGGATTTTTCCTGCTTTCTTAAAGATTTCCGCTTCTGGTTTTGTAATAAGTAAGTGTAGAGACTAGTGTTCTGCTTGCATTCTAGACGTTTGGAGTCTCAATTTTGCTTCCTAAAATTTGAAAAAGTAAATCGCCTGGATGCCAGAACAAATGCTTTATTTACCTTATTTCCAAAGTGTAGAGTTGTTGAGAGTGGCTCCATTGAACCATTATCATGTGGCCTACGAGTCGTAGATCCAGACATTTTTTCAACCATATGTTTAATTAAACTATGTTTGAACACATATACTCTCTCCGTCCATGAATAAGTGCAATTGTACCTTTTTGTATTTTTCATACTTTCTCAAATTTGACCAAGTTTATGAAAATATAAGCAATACCTATGCCCTCAAAATTGGTATATTGGGAAATACAAATTTTGTTGTTGGGTTGTGGCAATGGGTTTAGGTTGAATTACGATGCTTTAGATCCCCGCTTCGGTGAAACCCTGACCCGCTGGAGTAAATTCAAATTTCCATCTATCTCAATAGAGTTGACACGAAGGTTTACTATTAATTTTTTGGTCAATAATAATTAATATCTACAAAATTAATAGAGCGTACTATTAATTGCATTATCAATATTCTATACTTTTTATGTGAAACCTAGACCACTGCTTTACAATAATTTGACGCGGTTTATGGTCCCTTCTAGAGATGCTCTTATTGAGCCACGTCGGTATTGCTTTGTTTTTTATCAAGAAAGCATCAACATGGACGTTATGTATGCCATGTCATTTAATTCGTCTCAACGGGACAAGAAGGCAATCATCGTTCGTGGTCGTGAACATGCATGTATCGTCCAACCTCATTAGAAGACGGAGAAGAAATATATGGAGATTTCGGGGAAATTTTTTGAAGGACCGACATCAACTTAGTGATAAGAAGATTTCTCGGTATGCAAAATAGGAGGGATCCCGAAAAGTATAAGTCCGGAGAAACTGTAACTTCTCGAGGGCTTCGAAACGAGTACTTAAACTCCTCGATCGGAGCCCGTATGCAATATCTGCGGCGCTCTCAGAGTGGCACGGAAGCATGACGTCTCCGGACAAAAATTTTGGGAGGGAAGACGATGCGAGTACGCAGGTGACAACATTTGGGCTGGAAAGCTCTGTAGGTGCGATTTGGGCGCCAAAATGCCATAATTTGGGCGGGAAACACCGGAAGATTTCACCGAGCGCCGTAGCATCACATAAACGATGGTGCGATGGAACGCGGGACAGCCAGGATTCTAGGCGCGCCGGAGACATGCCCGGGAATCTGTCCTTCGACGTCATGCTAGAGAACCCGCTTCCTGGGTAGGGGACATAAAATGGCAGCAATCTCCATCTTCATGCTTCAATCGGAAACGCCAGTCAATAAATGCAACGCGTTAAATGACATGCATTCCCCGTCCCCAGTAACCCAACAAGGTCCACGGGAACGCGCGGGGTCGTCGAGCAGTTTCTACCTCGCGGGCGTGTAGTGCATGTACTAAACGACGCGCGGCACACGAAATCGTCGGTTACGCATAAAAAAGAAGGAGCCGACTAAACGTCGCGTGGAACGATAGGTAGTAATAAGTCATTAGCCATCATCTACGCATTTCTAACATAATGTCGGAGGAAAAAAAATATTCCGGTCACTTTTCGGCCGATTCGAACTCGCGGCTAGTTTCGGTGGCCTAAACGATCTCCGTTGGGGCCAACAATTTCTCGCATGTGCCCGTAGGACCGACATCGACTTAGTGATAAGAAGAATTCTCGACATACAAAATTAGAGGAAATAAATAGGCGAAAGGGAGATGGCGGTGGATGCCCGAGGGGCCCACACCATCCCACGGCGCGGGGGGCGCCCTATGGTGTGGCCCCCCTTGGCCTCCGTACGGGCCTCTTCGGGACTCCATGGAACCTTCGGGATTTCTAAGACTTCCGGGTTTCGAATTTCCAATTCCATGAATTTTTTCAGAACAACTTTTCAGAAACTAAAAATAGGAGAAAACAAGAAAGTGGCTCTATGACATCTTGTCAATAGGTTAGTCCCGAAAATCGATAAAAATAACTTAAAGTGTTCAGCAAAAATGTAGCAAAAACATGAAAACAACATGTAACATCAGAAAATAAGGATACGTTTATAACGTATCAGTCTCCCGTGTCCTTCGACGTGCCCGCGATGGGCGTGTCCTTATGGACAACTACCGTTATTCCAGACTCCATCGAGGGACGAGGTAGTAGCGTCAAGTGGACCGCTGGCGTCGCGGGTATGGCTCGGTTGGCGGCTACACCGTGTCCATCGAGGTAGTAGCGTATGGAGGGATCTCCGTATCGGCAGCAGTGGGGCTGCGTTCGAGTGCTCGTCTTAGGGATCAGCCGCATACTAATTGGACTATTGCCGAGAGAGGATCTCTCCTCGCCGCTCAATGGGATGCGCGACTTGGAGGTATGAGTCGTAACATGTTTAATTCCAGAGCGCACAACTAAGTTAGGTCTTTCATTAGGAAAATAATCGTCTAAAGTGGATGGAGCTATATCCCGGTCATTCATTTAAAATACTAAGTTAGGTCTTTCATTTAAATAGTTTGGAGGAGTCTCATCGGCTCACCGTTTTAATGAATAATATTGACTTTCGGGGAGTGATGACACTCATATATATCCCGTTCATGCGGAACACGTGCTTTTTTTTGAAGATTACGAATCAGAGGAGAAGGGGGGTTGGGAGACCATGTGGATCTCTTAACTCAAGTTGCCAAGGTGTGAGTTTCACATAAGAAAAATAATTATACTGCGTATATAAAAGTAAGAAGAAGCGACACATCTACACAAATTAAATACATTTCCAACATGAAAGGTTATTTTAGGAATAGCGACGGTTTTGGAGACCCTGCAAAACACTTAGCAGTAAGAGAAGTAGTACATGAACATCATTTAGATTTTGTGGCTATCATGGAGACCGGGAGATAAAAATTTTGAAGTTCATTTTTTAATCGGTTGGCTCGTGGGGCTGAGTTTAGTCGGTACTGTTTACCACCTAAATTTTGTCGTTTTAGGGTTGAAGGGGTGGATGTGGCACCCAAACCACCAGGTGGCGCAGCCTAGGGGGGCAGGGGTGGTTTAGGCCACTCCTTGCCCCCTCTAGATCTTCTTGGCGCAATTTCTCGAAATTTGATTTTTCTGCAAAAAAAACAAGACACCAGGTAATTCTGCTGAAAACAGCGTTAGTCCGTGTTAGTTGCATCCAAATATCACAAGTTTTAGAGAAAAATAACAACAAAAGTGTTTGAAATAGGAAATACGCTTTCGACGTATCACCGGGTGCAACAGGGGGCCGCTTTCTCGAGTAGCTCTAGGGAGCATGTCATTCTGGCTCTCCCCGAATTATACTCGAGATTATCACACATTAAGAATGAAATGAGATGCACACTCACGTAACGGTACGTTGCATGTACCTCCTACTAATTACACACAAGCGAGAGTGCGGGTTTCCACCTCGCCTCCCCTCGCTCGTACCGGCTTCTACGTACCTCGCCTCTGCGCCACTCAACCATCTTAGGCCACTTCTCGCACGACAAACTTGACGGTGAGATGGTCGTCTCTCGTGAGTCAGCAACAACATCCATGGGAGAGCGCACGCGAGATGAATCGATGGTGTGTTCGGCCGGGGCGGAAAAAACATGGCAACTTTCCTTCATCAAAATAAGGCACATAAATTTAGATAAAAGTCAACTTATAGTAAGTTTGACTAACAATATGGACAAACATTATTTGTTTTTAAAATACAAAATTAATACCCCTATACTCACCAAAGAATTTTTTTATAGTATCTTAGTTAAATCTCGTAAGCGTTCATTACATTGTGTAAAATATCGGTCAAAGTTATACTACGTTGACTCTTGAAAAAAAAATCACGCCTTATTTTTCGAAATGGAGGTAGTATATCGATCGGTAGGTTTTCAAGTAGGCATACGTACGTACGCATCCTCCAAAATTCTTGTTACAAGATGCATGGATAATGTCACGTGTACATATATGCATGCACATTGGCGATAGCTTAATTTTTATTTAATTTAAACGCAAGCGCTCGTATACACGCGCATACACTCTCCCCTATGAACGCACACATTCACCACGGCTTAACATTTCAGGTATTCGGAACTCAAATATAGTAGTACAGAAGGTTCCTTGCATTCAAGAATTAAACAAGTTCATAGCAGTTTGGTAGGGATGCTAGCCGCCCCCCTAGCTACCCATTGTTGAGGTGGGCTGCTCACAGGATATTGTGCGACCATATTGATAGATTTCGCATCTAGGCCTACAACATGGACAGCGCTACCTGAGCACCGAGATGCTTCTGGACGACCTCGAGCGTCTCGGTCATAGTGGTGGATAGCCTAACGTGCATGTGGGTGCGGAGAACGAAATCATCACGAATACTACATATTTTTAGAAACGTGGTACCTAGGCCATAGTTTAAAAAATCAAACCGGAAACCGAACCAGTGAGGCCGTGGGTTTAGGTTTTAGTCTGCAGAATCGTCGGTTTATTAGTTTATTGGCGACCAAAAAAAAAGATTATTAAGATAATTCTAAAAAATATTGACCTCGTATCATGTAAATAAATAGAATGTAGGATGTAATCAACTAATATATCGCTAAATGGTTTCAGCCTAGTTGGTTAATGGGCCTTAGTTAAGAAGCAATACGTATCCATCTATATATATTGGGAGCAACCCGGCCAAAAGAAAAAAGTTGCTCATCTGCTGCCTGCTTGCTGGCATGGAGTTTGGTCCCTCCACGTAAAAACAGACACGTAGGCTAGTAAATCGACCTGGTCGAATTAAACAATCAGCCACTAGTTTTTTTTAACAGGGGACGGCCCCGAAGGACCGGATGCTTCAGTAATATTCAACAGTGGAGTTACATATTACAGAAAGGGCCTCTTGAAAGAAAGAAAATACATTCCAACCCTTACAATTTGCCCTGAGGACCTCAGAAAATTGTTTGGGAAAGCAATCGGGTCCTGCTCCTTGTGCACTGCGAACACGATGCAACTCAACGCTGTCAACCTCAACGTCGCCGGGGACAGTACCACTTGGGACGAGGAGGTGGGAGCCTACAGCGCTGGTGCGGCAAGGCCTCCGAAATGCCATAGCAGCCTTGAGGTTGATGACGTCCTCATGGCATCGGGCGGACGAAGCAACCATCACCGATGTCGTGGTTGGGAGTGGCCGACCCACGGCCAAGAAAAACGATGGCAAGATAGCCACCGTGATGAAACTCCCAAGAGAATCCGATCTTATCCCCTGCTGCAGATCTAGCCTCCAGTAGACAAACCCATCATGCCCCCATCCATCCTCACCACCATGACGAGCAGAAAGATAGGAGTCCGCTTGTTGCGGATGGCTCCCAAGTGCAGGAGATCAATTGTAGTACTTTTCGAATTAGAAAGGTTGTCGAACCCACGAGGAGCATAAGGAACTGGTAAGTACAATAGCAAAGGAATAATAAAAGCAACATGTGTTTTTGTGTTTTAATTGTGTAGTGCAAGTAAAGTAAAATGCGGAAAGTAAATTGTAGCAAATAGTAGGTCTCAATGAGAGACAAAGCCCAATCCTCTAATGCGCAAGAGGACAAGCTCAAGTGTGTGTTTGTGTCTTATATGTAGAAAACGTTCCCGAGGGTTGCACGGATTTAGCTGGCATAGTGATTCATTGCATAACATGTTTGTATATCTTGTCTAGTTTTAATCTTCTTCGGACGGAGCCACAAATAGGAATAGCTAAATAAATAAACTATCACCCCTTATGATGGATCACGTGGCCAATTAAATGACAACACGAGAACTACTAAGACATGATGTACCACCATAGCCTTATGCTCTAAGGTCCCCGATACAAGTACCCTCATAATGCAATTCAACGACTCTGCCTCAAGTTCCTGTCACCTAAAGACATCATCACGTCACTACACTACGGTGTTCTCCTATGAGCCCATGTAGGTGAAGTGTTGTACAGTCGACGTTCGTACAACACCATCATAGAATCACATAAAATATAAATACTAGACCAAATAACAACTCATCTCATGTAAAAATCATTGCGAATTCATCCTATGCCCTCAGGAACATGCGGGAACTACTCACAACGTGCAAACATGATCATGTATGATGACATAGATGGTATAACACAATCTGAAACAATGAATCCACCACCAAATAATGACAAGTACTCAATCCCAAACATGCAACGGAGTACAATAACACGTATCTAGGGTGTAGCAATGATCAAACTATGAGGGGAACAGAGTGGATCACGGTGATGGTGATGGTGGAGATGCAGGTGCTGCTAAGGATGGTGATGGAGATGCCTCCTCCCACGCCAAGGAGGAGATGGGGATGAAGATGGGGATGATTTCCCCCTTCTCCAAAGCTCCGGAGCAACAGGATCTGTCTCCCACGCGAAGAGTTTCGAGAGTTTCGCCGCCCTGGCGGCTCTGTCTCATCTCGGGAAAATTAGGGTGTTCGTTTTCGGGGAAGACGGAGTCGTCAGCAAAAAGACCTCGGGGAGGAGTTGTTGTGGGACCATTTGGGGGCCCCACACGTAGCCAGGGAATCTGGACGCGTGGGCTACCCCCTTTTGGGCCTCCTGGCCCTCCTTCTTTGTGTCTTGTTCCCACGGCTTTTCTCCCGAAGAAAAACTGACAGAGTTTCTGTCCTTTCGCAATTTGGATACCTGTAGCTCCTCAAACATTAAAAACATGAAAACAGGTGTTTTCTGACACCCAGAAATTAAATACCAAAAATAGGACTTTGTAGGAAAGTCCCATAAAATCATCTAAAACATGCAATACAATGACATAACATTGATAAAACATCCCAATAATGTCTATATGGAGGGTATAAATGATGATATAAAATGCACGTATCAGTTGCCCACCAGCTCCAAATCGGCAGAGAAAACCAACCTTATTCATGTAGATACTCACATCATCTTCCCCTCCCGCATCTGGCTCACACCATCGGAGCACCACGACAAGGAGAAGAACCGCAAGGTGGCGCTGGATCCGGTCGAAAGAATCCGGCACCTTCCTCCTCGCATAACGCCAACCACAAGCACAACGTGAAAGCAAACAAAATCTACTAGAACTACTACTATGTACAGATCTAAACCCGACGCCTCTCCTAGTCCATTCCCAGCCGGCTATTCCGGTGAGAAGGACGCCAGATCGGCCCGGCCCTCGGAGGTCGACTCTCAAGCGGTGGGGAACAAGGAGGCTTCGAGAGAAAGAAAGGGGTCGTTCCTGCTAAGAGGAAGACAACCACTAGCTAGTTAATCTCACGACGTAGGTACATATACACATGCATGAACGATACGATGGAGTACACACGTACGTATGCGCTCGTTGGTCCATTCGTGAATATACAAGCTTTGAGCATTGGCACGTGTTTTACTCAGCTTTGTCGCAACGAAAAAAGTAAAAGCCGAAGGAAAAGAGAGCGCAGTGAAAACCAACATGTGGTTGGATGGTTAGGAGCGTGGTTGTATCCCCAGCCCACCAGAGTTCAAACCCTAGTTTTGACACCTATGTGTTGCATTTAGGCAGAATATTCTTTCAGTGGGAGGCGCGTTCTCGTCGACAGCGAGGTGCCTGTGGCCTCTGTCGCCGGAGGCATCCTGAGAGAACAGAGAAAAAGATGAGGCTCAGAATAGAGAAAAAGTCAAGCCCTGTGCCCTCTGTCTCCGGAGGCTAGAGAGGAGCCGGGGTTAAGGATGGTTACGGGAAAGAGCAGGAGCGCGGAGGTCGGGGCTGCGCTTACAGCTGATCCGTCAAGCGCTTGCTATGGATGCGGTGGCGCGCCACCGATGGAAGCTCTGGTCTAGCAACAAGGTGGACGGCTGGATGACGTTGTCTAGCGACGTGTCCTATTTTTGTCATGGTCGACGGCGAACTCGACCGCACGCCGTCAACATCGATCCGGAGCGCCTCCTGCTAGACGGCAGAACTCATACGTAACCGGCGCGTCGAGTCGTCGAATTCGCAAACTCTCCCAGGTGCGCATGTCCCGCGCACTGACCTATCATCCCTCGTCGGACGAGGTGCGGCGAGCACCTTCGAGGCGGCGGGATGAGCTCCCACGAGGCAGCGCGGCGAGCCGCCAGGCTTCTTGGCTCTACGCTGGAGGCTACCGCGTCCGCGCGGAGCCGAGGCGTATTTCTCCACAGTGTCGTGATCAAGAGCTTCGCCGAACGCAAGCCTCTCGGGCACGCTGGCATCGACGCTCGCCTGGACTGCTTCACCTCCTCGACCCTCATCCTCCTCAAATGTTGTGTGTGTCTAGGCGCCCTCGACGAGTCCAGCAACGTCGAGTGCCAGGCTTGGCTCCATTGCTGAAAAAAGAACACAGGATGTCCATATTTGTTAGCAAACCACGTACCAGTTTATATATGGTTGTGGTTCTCTTAGTGGTGGATGACTATATGTATCTATACATCTTATAAAGCAAAACCCCACTAACGTGCCTTAATGATTTTTCTATCTCAAAATGCAACCTATCCACATCATCCACCATTTTAGCCAATCAATTATCCATGTCATTTACACTAATAATTGCGATATTACATATTTCATGCCACATAACCATGCCATCTTTTTTAGCCAGATAATTATCAATGTCACTAATATTTATTTCTCAAAATATACAACTATTTAAGGCGAATTAAATTTGGTATATCGATTGTGTGATCAATTTAATCTTGATAATGGAATATTTCATACACCTTACACCCATTTCCTTTATAGAATTTATTTAAGAGATACCCGCAGCAACGCGCGGGGTATTCTTCTAGTTTAGTCAACGAGTTAGGCTAATATTATATGGACAAACCTATTTACTCAATAGGTTACAGAAGTCACTATACCCTGCTTAAGTTAATGTCTATTGCGGTGTGAAAATCATTCTCTCTCGAAGTTAGCTGACACAAATGGAAGTTTTAACGCAGTTGTTTTAGTTTTGCTTGATCAGGTTGTGAGAAGATGCTCATGGCGCTTGATCTTTTTCAGTTAATATCTATTTTCTCGCATGTTTTGGTTTTGTCTCATGCATCTCTCATCTATACAAACATAAGTCAAAACGCAAATGTAGAACCGTGATAGTGCAAACTAAATGCAATGACACATACAAATAATACATATTGTCATATGATATATTTAAAACAAAAATTTCAAATTGCAAAAAAAGCTATTGGGAATATTACTGTAAAAAAAGTAAGGTGTATAGGGAATGTTCTCTTAGTAAAGTTTTTGGTTTCCGGTAGGAAAAAAATCCCGAGGGGGGTCGGGATTTCCGCGGTAACCGGAAAATCCCGACCGGTTACCGGAAGAATTTCAAAACCAAAATTTGAAAATTAAAAAAAATTGATTCCCAATATAACCATTTCCCGAGGGTTTCTTTTAAAATTCAAAATTTTCATTTTTTTTTTGGGATTTTTGACCGGTACAAGCATTTCCCGGGGGTTGTCGGATCTCCGGTTACCGGGCGGTTACCGGATTTCCCGACCGGTAACCAAATCCCTGGTCTCAGTTGAAATAGCAATTTATGTTTATGGACTTATATTTTCAAGTTTCTTGGTAAAAGTGGTGAACCTAAGATGTATTGAATGATATAACTACGATTAACTTTTCCAGTCTGTAAGCATGTCTTGATAATTTTGCATCCGCTGCAACGCACGTGCAGTTTGCTAGTTATGAATACATCTAGGCCAACAAGTAGGTACCATAATTTCTCCATATTATCTTATTGGTGAACTCATCCACTTAGTCGCACTCAATTTTTCAAAATTTTAAAATGTACATGATTTTCCCTTTTTACTGAAGCTGCGGACACGGCGAGGGATGACTGGCCGTCCGCCGACGCATTAAATCCTTTTCCTCTCCGAGTCGGGTATGTTTTTAGTGTAGCATGCATGTGAAAAGAAGAATGGATGATGCGGAAAAGGAAGAAAAATATTGGGCTGCTGATCGTTGTGGTGCATGGATGCACGGTAATGACTCCAAAGGATTGTTCGTACGTGCTCCATCGTGATGTATGGGAGGCATGCAAGCAGCTAGCTTGGCTGGTCGATCCAGGCAATTTTTAGAAACGATAACTTGTAGTACATGTGCGCCGACCTGTCGTAGGTTTTCGTCGGCATGTTAGACCATGGCTGACAAGTTATTCAGCCCTTTCTATATCATGGGTCTAACCTTTTTTTTTGCACGACTATCTTGGGTCCATATTTTAGTATATCGATACATCTATATTTTGAAAAATCCAAAACGAGGGATTACTAATCTCAATTAATCATGAGCAGTAGTTCAACATTTCTCCACGTAGTTTACCTTGTTCATCATTTTACCTTGTTTGGTGTTTAGGTTAAATTTCGCTTACTCCACGTAGTTATGATGCATCATTTTATTATTGTATGATGTATATGTTAAATTTTCCCCATCTCGGCCATTTTTACGTGAGCAAATTTTCCATGGTATGGGGTTTAGGTTAAAATACTCCCTCTCTGCCATTTTCCATGCACCATTTTGTTGGTTTCGATATTGGTTCAAAGTTCGTTGCTCCACAATTTCGCCGAGAAGTCTGTGCACATGGTCCGGAGTTGGCGCTCGTTCTGAATGACCTAGCCGGGAGCGAACGGTTAGAGGCATTGGTAGGAAGGGAAAATCGTATATACTTAGAAATTTCTTTACTCCCAAACAAGCCTATATAACATGGACTGCTCGAGTAGGATGATACACAAATGTTATGCCTGCATGTACGTTTCATGCAGGACGTCCAGTATCAATAAAATAAACCAAACTAACGGCGTGTATGGGTGCAATAACATACCCATGACTACAGACTTGTACATCGCATGATATATATGATCTTTTTTTCTTGTATATAAATGCTCGATCCGGTAGAAAGGTATCGTTCCCCATTAGAATTTTTTTGGAAGTTCGACGCATAGATGTATACGTTCCTGTACTAATGGATTCCGTTAAATAGCATTAGTATATTTTGAGATGTTGGAGTGACACAAATAAACGCCTCACTGGCACCTACAAGAACCACAACACCTACGATTGGAAGGCGACTGATCGCCCCCTCCGCACATTTTCCAGAACCCAATCGGTCCTGCCACATAGGTGTTCAATTGGCTTTTCAGTTACATGTCCTGAACATTCATCAATAACATGGTCTTTCTGATTAACGGCGGAGGAATTTGACGAAGCGTGAGAAGAGGCCCACGAGTACGAGTGCGTCCCATGCATCTTTTAGTATCGATCCCTGGGCGCGGATAAAAAAAGGCGTGGATATTCTTTGAATTAGTTGTCACTCAGGTGAGCACTTGTCACTCAGCGTCTGGGTGCGGATACAGGATACCGCTATTGATAATCCATCCCTGGCTTGCACAAACGGCTGCGGCTGTAGGGAATGATAAAAAGAGCAAACATTTTCTTTGCTAAAGACACCCCGCGTAATGTTTATAGCTTGAACAATACCGTTAGATCATCTGAACTAGCTAGATCTAAGCGACCAAATTGATCTAATCTGATGTCTGGGTACACTTAGCAATTAGTGATGGCGGACCATGACCGAGCGGACGAAATCCTCCGCACGCGTTCCTCCGAGGGAATAGGAAAAAACAATATGCCCTCATTAAACGGCCCGCTAATTTCTCTTCACCTTCTTTCATTGTGCGCTGCAATTTTTGGATCTCCTGATCACATCTCACACCTCGGCCTCACCTCCTCTCCTCCACCCTCGCGTCGCTACATTTCCGACGCCAAATGTTGCCGCTGCTACTTCTCTTCTCCACAGATATGCTGGGCTGCGCTAAGCCGGTTGTCGCCATCCTGGTCGGGCCACTACACATCTACTCTCGCCGCCTGAAGGAACCATGAAGACACTGAAAGTCCACGCCCGGCGACCGAACACGGCACGTCGGTCGCCTCGCCG
>JAPCYS010000361.1:0-46207 GCA_028641055.1 Alopecurus myosuroides
TGGACGTCAGATAGGAAATAAAAGTATTTTGAGTAAAAACCTATTTATATCTACATTATTTTTATCTAAGGGAATTTTAGTATATTTCCCCTCCTTATTATCTTTCAAAAGATTCTAAATGCATATCAAGGGCGTCCTTGAACAGTGGTTCGAAGGGCGGCCTTACAAAATTGGTATCTCTCTCGGTTAAGAGTTTATTTCTTACTTGTTTGCAACTGCTCCGCTCTGTTTGAAACACCTCTCGTCTTTGAAGTTTTCTGTTCAGAAATAGTTGGGGTTTCAAAAACAGATTGTTGCGTAGTTTTACCTCTCTCAGTTAAAAGTTTATTCAAGAACTTTACTTCTACTATCTTGTTTTCATCCAAAAACTTGTATATTTGCCGATGTCCCCGAGAAGACCAAAATAATTGCCTAGCTCTACAGATGATGGTCAGAAGTAGATATAGTTCTTCAGCCACTTTAGGATTTTTGGATCAGTCTAGTTTGGAGTAATTTAGCGATAACTCCATGAGTCGCCTTCCCCGACGTAGCTCCAATGGAGCCTTGTTTGTGTGTTTTGGCTTGTTTATGTGTGTCCGTAGGACTTTGTGCTGTTGTGTGGTGTAGGATTTGGTTCATCTAGGCTTCTATATGTTTGTGGGGTGCTCAAATTTTGCAAATTTGTGATGGCCCCGCTCTTGTTTTGAATCGCCTCGTGTTAAATTTTTGCAAGCAAAAATGTTTGTATAGTATTCAAAAACAAGAATTTGTTGCTTAGACTTATACAAGTTTTCGCTTCATAATGCGACCCGTCGTGAACCACCACCATTCCCCACAATTAATGAAAGCACCATTGGACCTATATAGAGGACCATAAAGCCACACGAGCTGCTAGCGTTGCTACCAATGCTGCACTCCAACAATTAAAGCTCCAACAATGACAGCCTTCAAAGAAGAAAATGCGTGAAGAAACCAACCATTACTGACCAAACCTCTATGTTTGTCTGTTTGCAAAAGACTCTTTTTACCCTGTTGGCTAAATGTCGCACTTTTTTTATGTCCCCTTTTAAAAGACCAAACTAAGAGATCCCCTTTAGAAAGTTATATACCTCCCTCCCTGGAGAAAGGTGCAAAAGAAGTCTCCACATGCCATGATGCGCAATCCCCCCTCAAAAGCAAATCAAAAGAGCACCAATCAATATTCGACGTACGATGACGCTAGTCGTATCTTGTCGGACAAACAGTAATTAATAGAAAGCTAAACAAGACTAACATGCTTGGTCTAATCTTAGGTTGACACCTAACCAAATCATACGAACTACTGACAACTCTTTCTAAACCAAGGGATTAAGTGACTTACGACACTTTTTAATCTAGTTGGTAAAAAGGAGAAGTCACGAAAAAATAAGATGATGACTTATTCGTTTACTAGTCAATAGAATATCATGTGTATCTACTTTGGAAACCAAATTTTAATAAGACATTGTAGGTACTATGAAATTTGGGGTTTAGAAATACAGTGAACGATGGAATGGATATGATAGATCTAGAAAACAGCAGTTTTCCTGTTCTTGTTTCTTTGTGCGCTCTTGATCGAAATAAAATTTGTGTATTATTCAATCTTGCTTCCTAACTTATATGGACTTGTTAGGACCTGTTATTATGTTGTTTTTATTACAATAAATCTACCCTAGAAAGTGTGCATGATTGAAAACTCGAATAAAAATGAAATAGCATTTGTTACCTTCTAGTTTATTATTTGGAAGCATTGTGAGAACTAGATCTGTATATACTTTCGTAGTAGATTTTGTGCTATGTTTCTTTGAGACCAGTACCATTTAGGTACTGTTATTTTGATGCTTGTACCTATGTTAGCTTGCATGTCTCTTAATAGTAAAGCATATGTAAGAATTGCTATCAGTATGCACTAGTATTGCTTCACCAGATTAAATAGCCTTATATTTTTATCTTGTGTGCAAAGTTTTTCATGAGTAACCAGAGGCTTAGTACCTATTTTTGCCTTGGTATTAGTAGGCCATAGCCCACTGGTCCTATTGCATTTTGGCTTGAGGATGAAAATCCCCAAGCATACAGATGTGTGAAAATAGCATGTTTCACTATGTGATTGATTTCTATTTTCCACCTTGGAAAAATATAATTGTTTCTTTTCACTTATGCAAGTGAGAAGTTTTTTTTCTTATTATTAAATACTAATATGTTTAGGTATGATCCTTTTTGTTAGCATAATATTCCTTAGGGGTATCATGTTAACAAATGTTTCCTTATAGTGTGCCGAAATTAAATTGTTCGCAAATAAAATAAATTCCTCTTGATTGGTAGATTGTTTGTGATAATTTTAAATTGAGTGTATGGATTTTTAAAAAGGTTTAGATAACTTTCATAAATTGCATAGCTACTGGTTGTGTGAGTTATACCTTGCTTGTTTGCTAGTAATTGGTTAAAGAAAACAGAAATTGCTAGAAGAAATTTATGCATGTTTAATAGTTGTTTCATGGGATTGTTTTGATGTTTGTGCTTACTAACATGAGTAAGTTTTGTGTACTTTTATTGGTACACTTATATTCATTACTTGCTTGTTTAAGTTTAAACATCATGATAACATTGTTTGCTTCTCTAGGGTGAAGCTAGTCACCACTAGGAAAATGGTGATTTTTGCTCTAGTATTACCCTCTTTTATTTTATGAGTATATGTGTTGATATAGCATGTTTTAGGAAGTTATTACTTCTGTTATCATGCCATGAATTATTTAGTTTCATGTTCTATGGTTATAGGATATGATTATCTCTTATAGCATGCTGGTGTAGATTTCATACTAGTATGTTATTTGTGCAGTCCTGTTTTTTTATTTTATGCCTGTGAATAGGAGTTTCATCTTGTGTAAAGATGGTGTTTTATAGTATCTTTATGAATGAATTCATTGGTTTTTAGCTACTGGTTGTTTGCTAATTGTTCATGATTGATGGATTCCAAAACCTCTAATAAACAATAACCTAGTGAATAAATAGTCTATTCATCTGTGGTGTTGTTTGCTTGCTTATTGGATTTTGTTTAAATGTTTTACCTTAGCATGAGTTTATACTTGTGTTATGATTGTTCTTAAGAGTATCTTATGGAACTAAAACACCCAACTAAAATCATGAACACTTTAAGTGATAGTTGCTTGTGGTGAGTAACACCCACTGCCATGGGTATTTATTCTGTCTGTTTATTTTACCTTAGCAACCTAACCTTTGCACCCACAAGCTATTTTTTTTAGCTTCTTTTATACCTTGTTATGAGAGTGGTACACCACTCCATATGTGGTATGTAATACGTGGGATATAGCTAGGAACTCATGTAAATAATTGACGGTACATTTCCAGGTAGTTCTGCACTAACCTTAATTTTTGTTCAAACTAGGAAACAAAAGTTGTGGACCTAAAACAGTACTGGTACTATTTAAAATGAATTTGCTAATTTAGGGAAGTACCCGCCTCCCAAGAAAAGTCAAAGGGGGGAAGCACCTGCACTCCAACACTAACATTGTGTTTGTTGTCTCTCCCTTAGTCCTCGCTTGCGAATCTCGGGGACGAGATTCTTTTTAAGGGGGGAAGACCTGTCACATCCCAATTTTGGAATACATGTTAACACAGTTGTTTTGCTAATTGATTGACAATTAAACTTTGTTTGTGACAATTAAACTTTGGTTATGTTTGTTTGAGTGCAACTAAACAAACTAATTATATAATCTTACATGGCTAAGAAATTGAAAACAAACTTAATAAGATAGCAAAGCAGTAAACTAAAAATATTCAACATATTGTTCCAATGACTTTGGCAATATTTTCTAAAGTAAATATTGATCAAAGAGTTTTCCAAACCATCTTAGGAATCCCATATTTGTTGAATATTATTTCCAAGACCTAAATTAAGAAAGAGGAAACACTTAATAAAATTTCCCTAAAAGATTATCAGAAAAAGAGGCATTCTTAAATGCTTCACCAAAATATTATCAAATGTTTTTCCAACCTTGCAAGATTAAAAAACAAAGGTATTGGAGAGCATTGACTTGCTATCTCTAGTCACATAAAATTTTGGCAAATCATTTGTTAAAGAAAAGCAAAGTGCTTTATTAAATAGAAATTCCAATATCTCTAGAGACAGAAAACTCAAACTAGTTACTATTGGAAACTTTCTTAAAATGATTTGAAATTCATACCATTGCTTCCTTATATCAAATAAGAACACACACAAGAGGAGACCAAAAATTGAATCCATTAAAGTCCTGAAAACATGGTTTTTCTCCACAGCAACAATTGGGATTTTGAACAAGTTTGTTCTACAAAATTATTCCAAATTCCATGAAATAAATACCACATGCTCTATATCATAAATAAGGATGAAGACCAAAAGGGCACAAGTTTTTGAATAATTTAAGTTGCCAAAAACCCCTGTTTTCTTGACAGCACCTTTTTGAAATTTGAACAAGTTTGTTCTATGAAGTAACTCTAAATGACTTGAATTTTCTACCACATAAGTAACACATAAAATAAGTAATGTGTGCCAAAAAATTATCATTTTTGGAAGCCCCTAAGTAGGTTAATAAATTCAGTGTCAAATTATGTAAGAATTCAAATTTGAACAACTTTGAATTATGAAGTTTATCTAATTGAGCCAATTTTCACATATGTTGTGTATCTATACTAATGAGAATTTTGGGCAAAAGGATTTCAATTTATAACTTTGTTTGCCTAGTGAAAACATCAATTTTCAGAGAGAAAAGGACCTACTTGTAAAATTGCCAGGGACCTAGATGTTATCCGAGTCATCTTCTTCCTCTAGCTCACCTGTAGATATACAGAACACCTATGCCTTTCCTTCGATTGGAAGGAATTCTTGGGGATAAAGAGGCCCCCCATGTGCTTGTCTGCCCACATGCCCCCCTCTCTCCCCAAGCATCCTCTCTCTCTCACTGTACAAGGAACCCAAATCGGAACCCTAGCTCGAAAAAGCTCACAATCGATTCGGCCACAGAGGACCTCGCCACCGGTCGCCGTGGTTCCCATAGCCTCCGCCTAGTCTTGCTGAGCGCCCCTGCGAGAGGAATCGAGGCGGGATGGCGCCAGGAGCCCGCGCCGTGCATTTTCGTCTTCGGGGCCGGCGAGCTCCGGCGAGCTATTCACGCCGCCACGAGCTTCCTCCTCCCTAGCCGAGCCCTCCATTGAGCTCGTGGTAAGCAGGAGACCGTCCCCTACCTTTTTCCCTCTCCCTCTCGCGCTAGAGCGACACCGTGCCGTGGTCGTGTTCCGGCCGCCGCCGCGCCACCGTCGCCGCCGCACTCTGGTGCATCCCAGGAAACGAAACATCCTCTAGGTGAATCCCCTCGTCGTAAGCAATCCGTAGGTGTTTTTGTTTCGCAAAAATATGGACGATTTCGCTCGATTTCGACCTCGCCGGAGACTCCTCCCGCCGGCGGTGACGTCGGGGTGACGCAGTGCTCGCGTCATCCCTTGGCCCGCGCGGATGCTAGTCAAACTGGCCCGTGGGGCCATGGTTTGCCGCGTGGCTGCCGCGTGGCCTACGGGCCCGCTGGTAAGCGTCTAGAGCTAGATCCCCTCGCGGTAGAGTTAGCCCTGGCCGGCCCTATTAGCAGATCTGGCCCATCTGTAGCTAGTTCTTTTCCAATTTTATTTTCACAGAAACAGACCTGTTTACTTTTGGCTCTAAATAAATATCTAAAAGATGATTTTGACCAAGCCAAAAATCACAGTGGTACCTAAACTAATTATAAACCACCTCCAACTTGTAGATCTACATTTGGATGAATAGATTTGAAATGAAAAATGATTTGGCAACAGGTACCAGAAACACCAAAATGAGCACCATTTTTATTCACAACTCAGAATGAAGTGAGGCAAATTGCATTGGAAAGCTCTTGCAATTTCCTAACAGGAGCAATTAACCTTGCTTCCAAATTCATTATGTTTTAAATGGCATGCAATTTGGTAAACAGAGAGCACTTTGGTGATTTTTATAAAATTATTAAAAATGATTTGATGCAAACTCAACTGTATGGTCTTTTATATGTTTATGACTATCCAAACCTAGAAGGGTTTAATTTTTAGAGCATCCTACAAAATTTGGTGGACAGATCTTTAAAATGCCTGTTTCTGCCATTTTGGCATTTTAGCTATTTAAATTGTGTGATTATATTTTTGTGTTGCAATGTTGTTTCTAGCATGTAAAAGTTGTGTTAACTTGTTTTCCAAGTGTTACTTAGCTATTTTAGCATGTTATATTGTGTGGGCTGGAGTGGAGAAGAGATAGGATTTATATTAGTAGCATATGTTTATTCTCTAGTTTAATACTTGCATATAATTTTGTGGTAAAATTATGTGCAAACACTTGGATTTGTTGATTGGATCCAGTACCATATTGGTACTGATTTGGTGTTGTTATTACCTCTGCTAGATTGCATTTGAGTTGGTAGAAAAGCATTATTAGCTTTGTCATAACTATGAGAATGTTAAGGAAAAATTCTCTCATGTGTAGAATTTTGACACAAACTTTTGTAGTTGTGTGACCACATGTTTTGGTGTTATGTTCATAGGACCAGTAGCATATTTGTTATGTTTTTATGAGTACTTGAACCCTATATTTTTCACTTGTGTGAAAATAATAGCATGAGTAGCATTGCCTTGCTTATTTAAGCACCCTATTATTTTCTGCTAGTATTGTTATTGCACTAGGTGCTAGTTTAGGTTTTTGCTAATTTTTGTCAAGTATGACCAGAGGCTTTGTGACCTCTTAATGCCTTGTTATGCTAGTGGAACACCCACTGGTTTCATTGCATTTTTGGTGGAAACATTATTTCCCCAAACTAGATGCATTTCTCTGTAGTTTCATAACTAATGAGTGCCTAGTATTTTTGCTTTGGGAATTTTTGTACTAAACAAAAATGGGTATGCTTCTGTTTGTAAGTGGTTATAATCATGTGTGGCTTGCTAGGAAAAATCCATCTTTGGAGTGTTGTTTGATTCCCCTAGTAATGCCCTTTTTATTACCACTATATAGGAGTTGCCCTGCAATTGATGCATTGTTTTGCTAAATGGGATATTTTTGTTATAGCAAGTATATATGTTTTTCGCCCCTGTTTTTATGACATGGACCCTCTGGTTGTATTTCAATTCCTTGATTGGAATTCATCCATTGATTCTTCATGTGTGAGTAGTACTAGTTTTCCTAGCAGTTTTTGTGTTGAGTTATTTTTCCTACCAACTTGTGTTTGGTAGATGTGTGTATCCTTGCATGAGGACATGTTTTCATTCCCATTATGATAACATGGTTCCTTGTTTGCATTTTAATACTTTACTTATTATGTTTGCTTGCATAGCAAACTTTTAGTAGAAACATGACTATAGGATTCCTCCTTTTAGTCGTTGTTTCTATTGTTCTCACTATGAGAAATTATGTGTTTTGTGATGAGTCTATTACCTTGTTACACTTGTGTAGGCTCACTGATTTGTAAAAGTAACTTTTGCAAATCATGTGTCTTAGTTATTCTTGGTGTGAATTTAGGCTTAGTAGATTAGCTATCTTGTTCTTTTTGTGGTTTGGTTGATAGACCCATTGCCATGATTATTATTGTGCATGTTTTGTATACTTTTAGTAGTATCACCCTTGTGAAACTAAGTGTATTTTGGGTCTATTTCACAACTCAGAATGAAGTGAGGCAAATTGCATTGGAAAGCTCTTGCAATTTCCTAACAGGAGCAATTAACCTTGCTTCCAAATTCATTGTATGTTTTAAATGGCATGCAATTTGGTAAAACACCAGAGAGCACTTTGGTGATTTTTATAAAATTATTAAAAATGATTTTTGATGCAAACTCAACTGTATGGTCTTTTATATGTTTATGACTATCCAAACCTAGAAGGGTTTAATTTTTAGAGCATCCTACAAAATTGGTGGACAGATCTTTAAAATGCCTGTTTCTGCCATTTTGGCATTTTAGCTATTTAAATTGTGTGATTATATTTTTGTGTTGCAATGTTGTTTTCTAGCATGTAAAAGTTGTGTTAACTTGTTTTCCAAGTGTTACTTAGCTATTTTAGCATGTTATATTGTGTGGGCTGGAGTGGAGAAGAGATAGGATTTATATTAGTAGCATATGTTTATTCTCTAGTTTAATACTTGCATATAATTTTGAGTGGTAAAATTATGTGCAAACACTTGGATTTGTTGATTGGATCCAGTACCATATTGGTACTGATTTGGTGTTGTTATTACCTCTGCTAGATTGCATTTGAGTTGGTAGAAAAGCATTATTAGCTTTGTCATAACTATGAGAATGTTAAGGAAAAATTCTCTCATGTGTAGAATTTTTGACACAAACTTTTGTAGTTGTGTGACCACATGTTTTGGTGTTATGTTCTAGGACCAGTAGCATATTTGTTATGTTTTTATGAGTACTTGAACCCTATATTTTTCACTTGTGTGAAAATAATAGCATGAGTAGCATTGCCTTGCTTATTTAAGCACCCTATTATTTTCTGCTAGTATTGTTATTGCACTAGGTGCTAGTTTAGGTTTTTGCTAATTTTTGTCAAGTATGACCAGAGGCTTTGTGACCTCTTAATGCCTTGTTATGCTAGTGGAACACCCACTGGTTTCATTGCATTTTTGGTGGAAACATTATTTCCCCAAACTAGATGCATTTCTCTTATGTAGTTTCATAACTAATGAGTGCCTAGTATTTTTGCTTTGGGAATTTTGTACTAAACAAAAATGGGTATGCTTCTGTTTGTAAGTGGTTATAATCATGTGTGGCTTGCTAGGAAAAATCCATCTTTGGAGTGTTGTTTGATTCCCCTAGTAATGCCCTTTTTATTACCACTAGTATATAGGAGTTGCCTGCAATTGATGCATTGTTTTGCTAAATGGGATATTTTTGTTATAGCAAGTATATATGTTTTTCGCCCCTGTTTTTATGACATGGACCCTCTGGTTGTATTTCAATTCCTTGATTGGAATTCATCCATTGATTCTTCATGTGTGAGTAGTACTAGTTTTCCTAGCAGTTTTTTTGTGTTGAGTTATTTTTCCTACCAACTTGTGTTTGGTAGATATGTGTGTATCCTTGCATGAGGACATGTTTTCATTCCCATTATGATAACATGGTTCCTTGTTTGCATTTTAATACTTTACTTATTATGTTGCTTGCATAGCAAACTTTTAGTAGAAACATGACTATAGGATTCCTCCTTTTAGTCGTTGTTTCTATTGTTCTCACTATGAGAAATTATGTGTTTTGTGATGAGTCTATTACCTTGTTACACTTGTGTAGGCTCACTGATTTGTAAAAGTAACTTTTGCAAATCATGTGTCTTAGTTATTCTTGGTGTGAATTTAGGCTTAGTAGATTAGCTATCTTGTTCTTTTTGTGGTTTGGTTGATAGACCCATTGCCATGATTATTATTGTGCATGTTTTGTATACTTTTAGTAGTATCACCCTTGTGAAACTAAGTGTATTTTGGGTCTATTAATATCTTGGTATGAGAGTGGCACACCCACTGAATCCATGATATTAAGGTTGTGAGATGTGTTCCTCCAACCTTAAGCTGTTTATTAAGTGGCATTTATGTCAAGTGTGTTTGTTTGATTGTTTGCCTCATTAAATTGTGTGATTTGTTATTATTAGATTTCCTTGCTGTATGTATGTTATGCATTGTTGCTTGCCTTGATTGGTTCTGAATGTGTGTCCTTTATTCCTTTTACGGCGTTAGAAAACGAAGAGGAAGGAAGTGTCGTGAAGCTCTGTTTCAAGTTCCAGTCACTCCAAAACCAGGGACACAAGGAGATACCAGGCAAGCCATCCTGATGCTTGCTGATACAATACTTATCATTATCTATCATGCATGTTTTACCTCTGAAGTTTTACAAAAACTTGATTATCAAAACTATTGTTGATGTGGAATTTACTACTATACTATATTATAGGTTACTATCATGCCAGTAGTTAAACTTGGTAATACCAAGCCCATAAGCCACCTATGGTATTTATTACCATCAAATATACTAGTCCCTAAGTGGACACCCTAAAAATTGTGATTCTACAAAACAAAGGCTTTACGGAAAAACCCGGAGAAAAGGCGGATCCTTGTTCTCCGGAGGAATGTGGAAGTGGTCATTTTGAGAAAGTGGTGTTTTCAAAAATGACACATAACCTAGTCTTCGCCGGACAACCTTTACCGTACTGCCACCCTACCCCAACATGGGCAAGGGGCTTAACTTGAAGTTTGTTCTTATTAGTGTGTGCTATCTCAATGTGCTATAGGGGATGCGATCCTCTGAACCGAATGTCGTGGAGACATATAAAGTGTGGGATTAATTTTCCCTCCGGATGCATCAGTTGAGGCATCCTGGCTTGGCGGGGATTAGCTCGGTGCCGGGGATGTGGTAAAACTCAACTGAGAGATAGGCATATTCTAGATTGAACATAGTGGATGGTTATGATCAGATACCTGATGTTTACATACTGTTGTTACAGTCCGTGATTGTTCACGGGAGGTGTACTGGATCTGGTGGATGTGTACACCTCTGCAGAGTATAAACTTTTTCGAAGAAGCCGCGTCCTCGGATATGGACAGTTGAATGGCCATGTAGCTAGCATTGTGTCAATGTTTTCAAAAAGGAAGTTTTTGAAAGGGAAATTTTGGAAAGGAAGTGTTGAACTTGTGAAGTTCGGAAAGGAAGGAAAACGTACCGTGGAGGTATCGTCGATGATGAAAAGCCAGATGATGTGATACAAAACAAAATGTTTTGCAAAGAAAACCTTTTCTACTCTAAGCAAGAATTCTGGAAACTGATTCCAAGAAGTTTTGCAAAGAGAAAATATTCTTTAACAAGGCTTTACAAAACCTCTTGTACATGTGATATCTACAAGAGAAATAAAAACTATATTATTTCTTCTGAAGTATCTTCTTCAACGAAGATACAGATAACTTGACTGCAACTGTGGTGTCATCATATATGAACACCATTGATAGTGAACCCTACTTATAGCCTACCTATTCCACCATATAAGCATACTTGCATGTTGGTAAGTGATATGATGGATGTCTTGCTGAGTACATTCAAATGTACTCATTATGGTTTCGCCCCTGGTATCTACCTATCAGATTTTTGAGAAGGAACCTCCGAAGGATTTTATGAAGAGAGTACGGAGTTGGCGGCTTTGCGAACTAGGATCGTCTCCGGGTCAGCAGCCTGTAGGTTAAGGCGTGACTTGGGCTCAACTACGTTGTGTTTTATTTGTCTTCCGCTGTGTTTGTTAAGTTGCCTGCCCTTTGTGGCAGTTGCGTTAAACTTGATCATGATCTTTTTGTAATACCTTTATGTATTTGTGTAATGGATGATGTATTTCTGTGTGCCAACAGTGTATGTTGTTCACGACTGATCTTTCTGGGATCGTGAATGTATGCATACGTAGGGTTTCAGACTGCCGGTCTGGGGTCCTTACAGTGTGGCCCCCCGTGCCCCCCCCTCCAGGCCTCTTTGGGACTCCGTGGAACCTTCGAGAGTTCTAGGACCTCCGGACTTCGAATTTTCCATTTTCGAGAATATTTCCAGAAGAACTTTTCTGAAACTAAAAAAAGCAGAAAA
Source organism: Alopecurus myosuroides (assembly GCA_028641055.1). NCBI lineage: Eukaryota > Viridiplantae > Streptophyta > Magnoliopsida > Poales > Poaceae > Alopecurus > Alopecurus myosuroides. Next base: position 11,647 of record JAPCYS010000361.1, read on the forward strand.
CAGGGAACTGGCTCTGTGGCATCTTGTCAATAGGTTAGTCCGGAAAATCGATAAAAATGACATAAAGTGTTTAGCAAACATGTGGGAAACAACATGGAACATCGGAAATTAAGGATACATTTATGACGTATCAGTACACCCCTCAAACAATTGTGTGGCGGAGAGAAACAACTGTACACTCATTGATGTGGCAAGAACTAGGGTGGCCGAATTCAAATCCACAAATAAATTTGGGCCGAAGCCATCAACACCGCTTAACATTGATGGCTGCCGTTGGTAAACCCCAAGAGAAAGGTTGTGAAGAGTGCAACGACAAGGTTTCCCTCAAAAAAGAAACCAAGGTTGAATCGACCAGTAGGAGGAAAGTAAACTCTGAAGGTTGATGCGGCTGATATGGCAGGGTGCAATACCGGTTCAGCAGCAACGTGGAACCTATACAACACAATCAAATCAGTTTGCCTCAACGAATTAGTGAGGTTGTCAATCTCACCGGTTTGGCTGAACATAAAGAGGTTAAATGTATGGTGTGGAAGACAATATGAGAACAGTATGAAAGCAGTAGAAGCAGTGTGAAAACAGTGGAAGTAGTGTGGAGAGCAGTGGAAACAATGTGTGTATTATCAGTATGAGAAAATGGACCAGGTTCCACAGTTCACTAGAGGTGTCTCTCCATAAAAGATAGCTAACATGCGTGGTCAAAAAATTACAGCTGGGCAATTGACAGATAAAAAAAAATAATTTGAGAGCAAGTAATAACACATCATGAATCTATCAATAATAATCTTTGGGACTGATACACATTAAACTCAGAATGGCAACTACGCCCTATCAGCTGTGCATAAAGTTAGAAGAGGGAGACTCACATAAAAGTAAAATAAAGGACCTTCGCAGAGGGAAGCATGGATCACTCATATGATAGAGCTTTTTATTTTATTAAACAGAGGTATAAAATGTTTGACACTCCTCTTAATCTTTTTTACACAAACCATGACTAACCAAATCCTCGAGTGCCTGCCAACAATCACATACCATGGAGGAGTTTCAATTTTTAGAGAGGTCTGTATGCTTATGTCAACGAATGGTAAACAGAAAATACAGTACGTCACAAGACAACTAGACTCCACAAGAGCGGCTCCCATAGAAGGACGCATCTGGGTAGAAGGTCATCCCACTTTATCTTTTGTTTACACAATTATGCTTTGACTGATAAATAAGGGGAAAATAGTGAAGAGAATTTGTTGTATTAATTTGGGACTGGGCACCTGATACGTCCAAAACGTATCTTCTTTTTCGAACCCTTTTCTTATCTTTTCCTCTAAACCTGTGAGTTTTGGATACCACTAACACGGACTAACGCTGTTTTCAGCAGAATTACCTTGGTGTCTCATTTTTGTGTTGAAAAATCAACTTTTGGGAAATTGCCCAGAAAAGATCCCATAGAGCTTAAAACACCAGAAGACCCCGGGAGCTAGAAGGAGGCCCGAAGAGGGGCCAGGAGGGGCCACCACCCCCTGGCGCACCCCCTTGGCCGCGTCCCCTGGTGGTATGGGCCACCCCGGCAACCCCTTGGACTACCCTTTCGACTAATTATGCCCGTAATCTAAAAACCGAGGGGGGTTCGTCATATTCCAGATAAACACAACAGAGCGCCGCCGCCTTCTCGAAACTCGATTTGGGGATCAGAAGTTCCTGTTCTGGCGCCCTGCTGGGGCGGGGATTCGAAGGAGATCACCGCCATCGACACCGCCACCTCTTCTCCATCAACCATCCATGTTTCCCCGTCCATGTGTGAGTAAACACAGCTGTGGCTGAGAGGGATGGAAGGGATTGGATGAGATTGATCATGTAATAATGCCAGATTGTTACAGCATAGTGCCTAGTATCCATTGTTAGTGTTTTCTACCGTTATTGCAACTTGTATGATTAATTCTTGTCACTAGGGCCCGAGTGCCATGATCTCAGATCTAAACATGTTATTGTTTCATGAGTATAATTATGTTTCTTGATCATATCTGCAAGTTGTTTACACATGTCATTGTCCTGAACCCTAGGCCCAAAAGTGACCGAAATTTGGACAACCGAAGGGGATGGTTTTGATGTGAGGATCACGTGGTTTCACGGGGTGTTAATGCTTTCCTCCGGTGCTTTATTAAAAGGAGCACCTTAATTACCAGTAGTTTTTCTAGAGGCCCCGTTGCGACGGGCTGGTAGGACAAAAGATGTTGTGCAAGTTTCTCATTGCGAGCACATATGACTATATTGGAACACATGCCTATGGTTTCCCTAGAAGTTGGATGCTTTATTATTATTATCTGCAATGCCCATGTTTAGTTATTACATGACCTATGTTATCCATGCATTGCCCGTCCATTCATTCCCTCTATGCCTATGGTACTTCCCATCCTGCTGTTTCCGCGATTGCTACCGATGTTACTATTTTACTACTGATGTTATTTCATTTCTACTGCTGCTATAAAACTATTACAGTGATAAATTGTTGTGAGCAAGTCTACTTTTAGGTGCAGCTGAATTGACAACTCGGTTGTTAAGGATAACAAATATTCTTTGGCTCCCCTTGTATCGAATCAATAAATTTGGGTTTAACTTCGCTCGAAGACTGTTGCGATCCCCTGTACTTGTGGATCATCAAGACTATTTCTGGCGCCGTTGCCGAGGAGCATAGCTTTATTTATTTGCTCACTTTATCATGATATTGTTTGTTGTAATTCATTCATCATGGGAAAGACTCGTGATGGAAAATTCTCTATATTACCATCCACTTCAAGAAGAGGTACAACTCTGAACACCTATGTTGCTCTTGATTCACCGTATGTTATGAGTAAGCTTCTTACTCCACCACATGCTACCACTAGCAAATTCCACGCGATCCGGAACGTTTCAATACCGTTGCGGATGGGCTCCAAACCGTCGCTAAAGGGCAATCCGGGACGGTTTACGCGACGGAGTGAGAAGTTCCTGATCGATTGTCACTGAAGATTCTACGACGATTAAATGAACACTAAACGTTGCGAGCTACTGGCTGGCCCAGCACAAGGCCCAACAAGGAGCGATGTTATTTTTCGTCGCAATGTGTGTACACGTGGCATCGTTTTCCGTTACCCTTACTGACGTCACTTCCACCGTTCCTGACGTCATCATCATCTTCACATTTTAAAAACGTCGCGATTGGAACTACGTTACCTCCGTTTAATGACGTCATAATAAGTGCGACGTTTACTTCTCGTCGCGGGTACAAGCAGTATAAGATGCCACGTTTCGCTCTCATAATGTTCCACGTATACGCTTATTCCCAACGAGTTTATTACCTTGTCCGACGGTGCGACATTTTAGTTTGTCGTAAGACGTCGCGAATCATGAGCCAGCACGTCTACCAACACGACATGTCCACGTCGAAATGTTTCCATGATGTGTTTATTTCATCGCGATTTCCATCCAATAGTACCACGTGTCCTCGTATTCATTAGCATGGAAAATATTATACTAGTTTTCACAGCAAAGCAAACACAACAAATACATAAATTCCGAATAAGGTCACAACATAGCTCGCTAGCAAAGGCAGTCTAGTAAAGTTCAACAGACAACAAGCGGTTTCAAAAAGGGCTACTCAGTTCCATATCTCGGATGAACATGAGCCAACATGCCACAGATAAGGGTTTTGTACATTTCTTGACTCTTATTCATACCTTTGTGTTCCTCCGTCATACGCAACAATTCTTGTCGATGCTTCATCCTATCTGCATCAGCTTGTTCCTTGGCCTGCTTCAACTCATCAACTACAGACTATAGGTCATGCCTCTGTTTTCTCTCAGAATCAAGTTGAAGGTGAAGCTGAGACTTTGTTGCTCTTGCACTGGTTGTGGCCCCACCTATGGTATTCAGGAACGAAGACTTTAGACGGTTCTTGGTCAGCACGGCAGCGACAGCTTCAGTGGCAGAATGAGCTTCCTTGACAGCGCCATCAACTGAAGTACGTTCTAGCATTTGATTGCATTTCTTCCGATAAAGCATGTAAAAGCTTTAGATGAAATAGAACCTGAACTAGCTTGTAAGGAACATTGATATCACGACAAGCTTGTACATCACATAGATGCAAATAGCAGATGACAAGCAATTAAGCACGCATGACAAGCTTGTAAGGAACATAAATAAAAAACATCACGTGACAGACATGTAAGTAAACATGGCTGAAAATAGCAGACGACAAGCATGTACAGAACATATATGAAAATAGCAGCTCACGAGGATAGATGAACTAGCAGATGAAAAGCAAGCAACATGCATGTGCATGAACTATGAGATGACAAGCATAGGTGAAATAGCAGGAGTTTGCATCAGAATTCACAAAGGGAAGTATCTGTACATATCTAGAAGAATCTATTGAGGTAATTGTTGATCCCAGAGATAAACAGAATTCTGAGGGACTTACAATTGCTCTTTTCACGGGCTAAGAGAATCCACATATCTTGCTATTGTGCGTAGCTTTGAACAATTCAAAGGCATCTGCCCCCATGTCGCAGCAAACCTTGTAGCTACGAGAACCTATCTGCTTGTCCTTGGCTATGGAACTGGACGGCCTGTCTGCTTTGCCTGGCTTTCAGACAAGCCATTTACATAAACAAAGTATGAACTGATTAGACACACTCCAGGTTTTGGAATAGAAACAGTGTCAAGGTAGAGTGAACAAAGACAGTACATGTTTCCTGACCGAGGACCAGTTATCAACTAGCCTGCACCATTCTGCTTCGCTCATGTGCCCAACTGCTCCAGGAGGCGTTCGTACAACTCTACTCATGTCTCTAACGCTGTCAAAAAATTCTTGCTTCATAATATGGCGTCTTTGTCTTGTACAGTTCTTGAGATGCATCAGAAGAGATTGACGAATAATAGGGTCTCTTGGGTTCAAATGAAACTTTGACTGAAACAAAGGAAAGAGCACTTTTCAGTTATATGAACAGAAATGGAATGAACTGGAAGGTTGGGTTACAAAACTTACAGACACATGGCCGTGGTAGGAGGAAAATATATCTTCCCTTCCCTTGTACTTTTTCCAATGGGGGAAGATAGGGACAGTGTGCTTCACAGCTAATGAACACGTAGTAGCATACATGGCAGCAATCTTTGGGTCCATTGGCCTTGTCTTTCCCAGAGGAATAACAATTCTGATCATGTTTCCTTTGGACATGTTTCTTATCCTCCCAGCCGCACCACTCGAAACAATGTCTTTACATGGGTAATCTACATAAATTGTGGCATTGCTAGAGTTAATATTCTGCATTTTGGATTTCCCTCCACACATGGCCCTCATAGAGCATGCAATCTCTATGATATGTCATCTTGCTCTTTGTTGCAGGCACCTTACTCCTCGACTTGGGAACCGTGCCCCTTGCCTAGGAATGGTGGAATCTCTCTTTGCACACCTGTCAACTCACCGTAGGGAGGTACCTGCTCGCATTGGGCGGCACCTCCTCACGGTGGCCAGCCTCCTCCTTCTGTTGGGCAGCTTCTAGCTGGCCATGGGAAGCCTGCTCGCATTGGGAAGTTTCTTGCTGGCCTTGGGGAGCTGCCTCCACGTATTGGACCACTAGTTGCTTGAGTTCGTCATCTGCATACGGATGGACATGGGCAACTACATGCTCGCGATGGGCCTTGACGCGCTTGCGTTTACAACCATGTCGACCAGGAGGAATCTTTGTCCTACTAGATGTACTCTTGACTTTAATGTTCCTAAGCTGCACGGTTCATATGTACCAAATCAACTAGGATAGTAGCACAAAATACATGGTAGAACAGTAATTAAGCAGCAGTTCCACACAACATAAGTACCTTTATTGTTGAGCTATCATGCAAGGCATGCCTTATCTAGATGATGGACATGGTAAAATGGAAATAAATAGCTTACACTATAAGTCTAGAATTGATGATTTATGCGAATAAATGAAAATAAATAGCGCATACATGTTCTTTGCAAATAGCCTTATCTTTCACTGGATGTGACAACATAGAGTTAGAAAAGCTTAGTTATGCAATTCGCTGTTTGACCATATCATATCAGTAATCTATCTGTGGACCTAAGTATGATAGGATCGCAGGAGAACTGATCTTAAGCTGTATACAAGCTCGAAAATAAGCAAACTCTGACCAAAGGAACTTGACGGCTACCAGGCAGGCGAGGTGGCAGATCTTGAGGACGACCTGGACGGCGAGGTGGCAGATCTTGACGGCGAGGTATCAAAACTGGACGACGAGGTGGCAGATCTGGATGGCGTCCTGGACATCAAGGTGGAAGCCCGGGAAGGCGAGATGAGCAACGGGGTGGACGACCAGGGACGGCAAGGTGGAAGCCCAGGAAGGCAAGCTGCACGGCGAGGTGGAAGGCCTGAGACAGCCAGGTGTAAGCCCGGGAAGGCGAGCTACAGAGCGAGGTGGAAGGCCGGGGCAGAGTAGATGGGGTTTAGGAGGAAAGGGGAATTTCGTACAAGAAGAGGAGAGGAAATTTCGGCGAGGGGGCAGATAAGAGGGAGAGGTTCGAAATTTAGGGCAGCATAGGCGGCAAAGTTTTTGGTCGATAATTTGGGTGGGCGGCGCGAAATTTTTTGCGCCCGCCAGATTTTGGTACATTGGCTAGAGAACATTGCTGGCCCTTGGTTACATGATGGATGGCCTAAAAAGATAACCATTATTGAAATATATTATTTAAGGATAATGGGAAGACATCTATAAATTACTGACATAAACTATTACTAATAATAAATAAATTACCCTACCATTGTCTTCGGTGTTCCTTGAGCTTAATCTAACACAACCAAACAATTGGTTCCGCTTTTCTACCCCTTTTCCGACTCACGTAGAGGGGCCAAAACGCCACTTCCATCTTTTTCCCCAGCAACGCTATGGTTTCTCCGGAGAGGGGGCTCTGGAACGTCTGAATGCAACCACAACACATGGTATGCCATAACATGTGTGTTAGAGTGTGGCAAGGGTCTTGGATGCCCAGTATTCCCTCGTTCTTTGTGCTAGGGTTTCACCGGCATCGAATTTCTCTTGCGGGTTGCACGACTGCTTAATGAGAGCACGAAACTCCCGGATCTAACGGAACTGGGGGAATCTTGACAAGAGGTGGAACCTACAATTTGTCTTGGGTATTCCTTGATCCTAACATAACACGACCAAGCAATTAATTTGTTACACTTTGGTACCCCCTTTCGGCTCACGTAGAGGGGCCAGAACGACAGTTCCGTCTTTTTCCCCAGCGGGGCTATGGTTTCTCCGGAGTGGGGGGCTCCGGATCGTCTTAATGCCACCAAATCCCATGGTATGCCATACCATATGTGTTAGATTGTGGAATATAATGGGTCTTGGATGCCATATTCCTTGATCCTAACATAACATGACCAAGCAGTTAGTTCCACTTTGCTACCCCCTTCCGGCTCTCATAGATGGGGCAGAACGACAGTTCCGTCTTTTTCCCCAGCGGGGCTATGGTTTCTCCGGAGGGGGGCTCCGGATCGTATGAATGCCATTAAATCCCATGGTATGATATACCATGTGTGTTAGAGTGTGTCATGGTCTTGTATACCCGAGATTACCTCTCTCTCTGTGTTAGGGCTTGAAAGTAAAGTATGGGCACCTAGAGGGGGGTGAATAGGTGCTACGACCAATTTTAATTTTTCTTTTTATTTAGGCTTGACACAAAGGTAAATTCTCTAGATAATGCGGCTATGGTGAATTTACCTATATGACAAAGGATAATGATAAGCACAATGCAAGCGACGAGTAAAGGGAGTGAGGGAACGAGGTAACCAAAGTGAAGCACACGGAGACACGATCTATTCCCGAGTTCCACCTTGTTAGGGGAGTACGTCTCGTTAGAGGGGTGTGATCTCGCCACGAAGGCCTACTCAACGCCACAAAGGCCTCACCCTATTCTCCGATGAACTCCGCCACAAAGGCCTAGTTCACAATCAAATCCTCCAAGTATCAACGAGTTTGGGTGGAGGGATTGGGAGAGATCTTACTTTTGGAGGCTCAATAAATGCTTGTCTTAAATGCTGGAACGAGCAACCACTTGGGGAAGAAGGGGATGGGGTATTTATAGCCCCATCCCAAACTAGCCGTTTTGACCCTTTTCATGCCTGGCGGTACTACCGCTGGACCCAGCGCTACTACCGCCACCTGGGTATCCAAGCGGTACTAGCGCATCTCAGACACAGAGCGCAGGCGGTACTGCAGCTGAAGTACCGTGGTACTCCAGCAGCGGTACTACCGCGAGTACGCCACGGTACTACTGCTGGCCACCCACTTTGAATTAATTCGAAGTGGCTGGCGGTAGTACCGAGCAACTGCCGCTCTAGTACCGTGCGATACAGAGAGCAATTTCCTAGCCAGCGGTAGAAGCGACGGTACTGGGGGCGGTACTACCGCTTCCTAGAGGGAGAGGTACTACTGCTAGCCGGTACCGGTACTACCGCTGAGCAAGGATTTACTCAAGATTAAAAAGAGCCCAGCGGTACTACCGAGCCACTACCGCTTCAGTACCGCTGGAGGCAGTACGCAATTTCCTCCTGGCGGTACGGGGCGCGGTACTACCGCTCAGTGTGCAGAGCGGTACTACCGCTGCCACGCCCGGTACTACCGCTGGACCAAGATAATCTTGGTGGCTTTGTCTTAGAATTCTCTTCACCTTTTTGGCGTCTAGTTGACCTGAAATACTTGACGCACTGTTAGAGGCTTAGTGGTGTTGTTATCAACTCCAAAACCTAAGAGAGATCAAAGATGCAAAATGTACTTTCAATCTCCCCCTTTTTGGAGATTGATGACAACACAACTAAGAGAGGTTTCAACGAATTTGGACGAGCACTTCGAGAGAGTGATGAATAATAAAAAATTCTTATGAGGCAAACTTTGGTCTCTTTTAGAAAGTGTGCTTCCCTAACTCTTTGAAACCTAGCAAGGGTAAAATAGATATGATAATATGAATGCTTGCTTGATGAATAGAGATAAACAATTAAATCCAAATCCATAACATCAAATGGTTCAACCACACAACTTTACCAAAAAAGGTTCAACTCATATGCACACGCGCAAAGTTTGACACACAAAACACAAACCCAAGCAAATAGAGCGATCCTAATAGAAGTCTCCCCCTTCAGCATCAAGGCACCAAAAAGGGAAGAGGCGATGCTAGCGTCCTGGAGGTCACTCGTCGGAGCTAGAAGCACGAGTCGGGCTGCGAGATTGCGCTCATCCTCCGAGTTCACATCTTCAACCTCCTCATCAGTGTCACCATGAGTCCAAGGCTCGTGTGAAGTAGTAGCATCATCTAGAAGATCTGGATCAATCCACTTGTTGCCTTGCTTGGACTTCCACTCCCCAGAAGTTGTGATCCTGTCCTCGGACCCAGCACGAACAGGCACCCCCAGATGGGAAAACCTGTCACGTGTCAGCTGTCGCTCCTCCTTGCTACGGACATGAGCTCGATGTGCTTGATCCTCCATATCAACCTGGCGACAGAAGATCTTCTTCAAAGTAGAGGACACCACTTGCAAAAGCTGTCTTTCTTGGCTCTTCCCTCCATGTCGAAATCCGAGTCACTAGAGCCATCAGTGTCCGGACCAAGATCATACGGACTAAGTAGAGGAGTGGCATGCTTCTTGACACGGAGATCCCTTACGGCATGAGTCTTTAGCTCCTGATCATTGTCCAATAGAGCCTCAGCAAGCTTGGTATTGCACCAAGTAGTGGAGATGCCTATAGACCAAAGCAGCAAAAACATGCACTCTCCTCTGATGATGCAGTTATACATCTCATTCCACAGAATGTCCATAATGTCAATCCTCAGCCCATCACCATGATGCATGTTAGAGAATACCATCAAGTCAACAAGAGAACCATGGATCTGATCAAAGTGTCCCACTCGAGGAGTCAAAGTGTTCTGAACATCCTGTGGAGGATATCATAGACTGGCAGCAGATTTGGACTGCCCAACCACAGCACGTCCAGGAATATAGAGGTCATACAGCTCAGTGAGTGGCATGGACTTCTCAGTATAAGGAAGTCTGAAGTATGTGGAGTAAAATTCAGCATCAGGAGTCTCACCAAAGTCTGCAAACCCAGAATGGAAGCAAACTGAGTCCAAGACGCAGAAAACTTCTGATAGTTCATCATCCAAGTGATTTTCCTCTCATCAGTGTGGAAGTACATAGTGGCATAGAACTGGCCCACTGGATGCTCATCATAGTCCTCGTTCAGCTCAATGAAATCCAGAAGCCCAAACTCTTCACAAATCTCCAGGGATTCACCAAAATAGTCCATCTTGGCTCTCATGTAAGCAACATTGATCGAGAATTGAGTAACCACTTTATTTTTGTTAAGTGGATACTCCTCATAGAAGTTACTCTCCTGAAACCGTGTCCAGAAGCACTCATTGGCTCGAGCTTCCCTAGGATGAACATAGGGATTGGTCCTCCTCTCCCTACGAAACTGCTCATCTGGCATGTTCACAATAGACTTATCCCTAGCAGCCTTGGATTTCATGTTAATGGATCTCTGTCTCCTTGTCATTCCCTATGGCATGACCTCGGGGGCTTCATCTTCCTCGGGGTTCTTGCGGACTCGCTTGGCTACACGCTTGCGACCTCCACCCTTCGAACCACTAGCACCTGCTCCTAAGAAAGCAACAGGGGATAGCAAAAGATAAGCAAAACAACAAGTCAAAGTGATCTGCGAGAGGGAATCAAACTAGAACTTCTGTCTGTTTCAGTCTACATGAAGCGGTAGTACGTCTTGGGGGCCACGGTAGTACCGCTGTTGCCAGCGGTTCTAGCCATAGCGGTAGTACCGCTAGTGATAGCGGTAGTACCGCTGCTGGCGATTCGGCCAAGGCACCCAAACGCGACTACCAATTCCAATGCAAAAACAAAAACAACCAGAAGCGCTAAAAGGATTTCTTCTACGTAGGGAACACAACAACTACCCCTAGACTAGGAGATCTCTAGACCCTAGGAATCGTCATCTCTCAAGATTGCTCGAGGGAGAGAGATAGAAGGGTACCGGGGCTCATCGTCGTGGAGGAGGAGTTGGGAGTGGTCCCTTGGCGTTCTCCGGCGATAGAGAGGCTTTCAACGGCCGAAGAGAGCCCTCCCCGGTGACCGGAAGTCTTGGCGGCAGCGAGATCCAAAGTGGGTAGGAGATGTGGTTGTGGGGGAGTTATGAGGGTAACTCCCCGTTTCCAGATCTCTTTTATCCCCCGGATTTTTGCTGCAGCGGTAGTACCGCCCACCTGGTACTACCTGGGCCAAGAGGTAGTACCGCTGCCGAGTCAGTGCTGAGCACGAACTCCTGCAGCGGTAGTACCGCTCGGGGCCACCGGTAGTACCGTGCGCTGGGTACTACTGACAGTTACAGCGGTAGTACCGCTTGTAACTAGCGGTAGTACCGCTAGCCAAAACTCCATTTCACCAAGGGATCACAAAGATTGAAAATTTCAGAGAGAGAAATGTCTTAGGGGGATTGTTTGGGCTTGGGATTAGAACACCAACTGAGATGGTACTACACACTCCAACTTCTGCAAACAAACTCAACAATGAAATAAGGAAAAGAGGGAGTGTGATTCCCAAACCAACACGACACAATACAAGACACAAACCAACACAACGAAAACACCACTATAAAACCAAAAACAAGAACCAACTCTTCAAGAGAAGAGGTTGGTGGCCTAAGCCACCATGTAAGAGATGATGGTATGTAACCGCGAAGATATATCTTGGGTACATTGCCAATTCTCAACATTGAAGCTCACAATTCAACATTAGAAAAAGAGAGATAACAATGAGTATTTGCTTTGGGCATAATGGGGGGAGGGAGAACCCAATGTGTTAGGATAACACTCCCCCTATGTCCATGCCTACACCTAAGCTCGAACACGTTTCATCTATAGGGGTGTGTGTGTAAGATCTTCAAGTCAAACTCCTAGAATCAATGACATTTAGTTCATTCCTCAAGAACAAGAATCTTGCATCATCAAGTGGCTTCGTGAAAATATCCGCAAGATTGTCCTTGGTGGGCACATAAAATAGTGCAATATCCCCTCTTGCCACATGGTCTCGGATGAAATGATGCCGAATCTCAATGTGCTTCGTTCTTGTATGTTGCACGGGATTGTATGCGATCTTGATGTAACTTTCATTGTCACACAAAATAGGCACCTTATCCATATGAACTCCATATTATTTGAGAGTTTGCCTAATCCATAGCAATTGAGTGCAAGCACTTGCGGCGGCTACATACTCGGCTTCGGCGGTGGAGAGAGATATGCAATTTTGCTTCTTGGAGGACCAACTCACTAAGGACCTACCAAGAAATTGGAAAGCCCCGGAAGTAGACTTGCTATCATCTTGATCACCCGCCCAATCGGAATCCGTGTAGCCACTGAGAGAAAATTGTGCCCCCTTTGGGTACCACAAACCAAATCTTGGGGTATGAACCAAATAACGAAAGATCCTATGGACCGCCATCAAATGGCTATCCTTAGGAGCCGCTTGATACCTTGCACACACACCTACACTCAAAAAGATATCGGGCCTAGATACACAAAGATAGAGCAAAGAACCAATCATAGAACGGTACATCTTTTGGTCCACATCTTTACCCTTCGGATTACGTGATAGGTGGCACTTGACTTTCATAGGAGAAGTCTTTATCTTTGAATATAGGAAGTTAAACCTCTTGATCATGTCTTGGTATTCTTGGCTTGAGAAATGAAAGTCCCACGAGCCAATTGCTTGATGTCAAAGCCAAGGAAGAATTTAAGCTCGCCCATAATAGATATCTCGAACCTGTCAGTCATAAGCTTAGAGAACTCATTATTGAAAGCTTGGTTAGTTGAGCCAAAGATAATATCATCCACATAGAGTTGGCATATGAAAAGCTCTCCCTTTACTCTCTTGGTGAAGAGAGTGGGGTCGATCTTCCCAACTTCGAAACCACGGTCATCTAACAATTCTCTAAGGTGCTCATACCAAGAACGAGGTGCTTGTTTGAGACCATAGAGAGGTTTGTCAAGTTTGTACACATGGTTAGGAAAGTTGTGATTCTCGAACCCCGGAGGTTGCTTCACATATACTTCCTCCTTGAGTGGACCATTCAAGAAAGCACTTTTGACATCCATTTGTTGCAATTTGAAATTATGAGTGGAAGCATAAGCAAGGAGGATACAGATGGACTCAAGGAGAGCCATGGGTGCGTAGGTTTCATCAAAGTCAACTCCTTCAACTTTAGTGTAACCTTGAGCAACCAAACAAGCCTTATCCTTATGACAATGCCATGCTCATCCTGCTTGTTCTTGAAAATCCACTTCGTGCCAATAACATTGTGGCAATCTATGGGCTTCTCAACCAATCTCCAAACTTTGTAGCGCTCAAAGTAATTGAGCTCATCATGCATTGCTTCAACCCAATCGGAGTCCTCAAGAGCTTCAGACACTTTCTTAGGTTCCACCATAGAGATATGAGATTGATGCTCACTAAAGTGTGCCAATTGCTTTCTTGTGGATCTTCTAGCTTGAATATCCTCCAAGACTTTGTTGTCTTGGGCATCAATATGCTTCAAAGCTCTTCTTATCCTTTTGACACGACAGGCTTTGATCTCCGCATTATTGCGCGGAGGGATCACTTGACCATCTTGATCATTTGGGTCCCCATCTTGACCAACTTGGCTTTGATCATCATCTTCATCATCATCAACAATATCTTCCACACTTGCTTCAACTTGAGTAGAGGATGAAGAGGATGGTTGATCTTGGCCTTGACCTTGACTCGCGTTAGTGATAGGAGTGGGTACGACTTGCGTAGTTGTCGCACCCTGGCTTCTAAGGGATACTCATCGTACGAACTGGATAGTAGGTGCTTGGATTATGGGGCATAACTGCTCCCACGTCCCAGCTTCCTGGTAGGCCTGCGCTTATGCGCGACAACACAAGCCCTACTATTCCACCGTCGATGTAAACTATCCATTAGGAGTCATAGGCACTACTGTCGACGTACTTCATAACAAGCACGCACGGTACGTCAACAGCTTTGAACGAATGATGATCACAACTTATCTCTAAGACACAAAAGATAGAAATAACGTTGCAACTGGCCTTCACTAAGGCAGAAATAGCAAATACAATCATCCAGAGGACACATGTCCCAACATAACATCCATTACAACAGCGGAAGCAATCAAAGGTGTCTGGGTACAGACAAATCCAACAGGCTTAAGAAGCCGGAGAAAATAAAGAAGACGAAGCCCATCCACGTAGGTCCTGGATCCAGTCCAGGTCCAGCTAACTACTCGTCTGCAGTCTCGTCGAACTCCACAAAGTAGCCATCCTGGTGGTCATCGTAGCCATAGTCGTACTCTGCGTAACCCACAGCCCCAACGGGGTCAGTACATCCAAGTACTGGCAAGCAAGACTCACAGTTCATCAAAGAGTTACCCGTCAACACAAGCATTGATGCTTGGGATCAACGGAAGAAAGGGGTGATATGAAAGTTGCTGCTGGCTGCTCTAACCAACTACAGAAGATAACTACAAGTTCCGGCTAACAGAAAAGATAAGATCGGGGATTGTAACCAACTGAAAGATAACTTCAACCAAACCCATCCTGGATCTCGCCCCTTATCCAAAGAAGCAATCCGAGGATAACTCACACAGTTGGATTAAGATGAATCAAGTTATTTGTGTGAATAACCTATTACTAGTCAAGTTATTAATCATTGGGTGAAACATGATTGATCATTATGTTGAAGTTGTCCTGAGTACTTGTTAGCCAGTACTTTCACCAAGTAATCCATAACCGCGGAAAACACGGCTTCTCGAGAAGATTATCCCTGCAGGGTTGCACCAATTTGGCCGTACACGCAAGAGTAACCCGCCAGATGGGATGCCTCCCACCAAGCGGGGTACTCTACACAACCAACCATTCTTCGCATCAAGCCCAAAGCACCTTGGGCGCACGGCTAATCGAGCCCAGAAGAAAATGGACCCTCATAGCACTCTAAGAACGTGTCCCCCTATATGCCGACTACGAAAGTTCCACCCTGCGCTGGGCTCGCAAAAACATGCATGCGGCAAATAGAAAGCACGAACTAAATGAGATGATTTGGACGAGATGCGAATCAGGTCAAGTTGAGGGGGGCGCCCATACTCGCTTCCCACATGCGGGTAGTGCGCTCATCATGGATCAGTAGACAAGACCCTTTTCCTATTAGGGTCGACACTAGCAGGCTTCAAAACCTCTCATGGGCCTCCTGCCGGTGCCTTATCATCAAATTATTATTACCATTAGCAATTAACAGGATTGTTTGATCAACATCGAGCCCCCGGTGCAATTAATAATATAGTAAAAGCAGTAACCGATAACAGACTCGAGTAAAAGCAATCCTAAGCATGCTAGATAATACTAAGGCACAAACAAAGGCTGTAGGTATGGAGGTGAGGCAGTATCATTGGTTCAGGGTATCATGTGATAGGTTCGGAGAACAAGCAACGATACATAGGGCTAGCAATAGTAGACAAAAGGATAGTATCAACAACAAGTGTGGAAAGGAACTCGATGATTCATGTGAGTGATAACTTGCCTGGGAGCTCAACAGCCGGGTACTGAGCTAGGTCCTGGGTAGTGGTGTCGTAAGGATCGTCGGTCTCAACGTAGTCGTCGTCTAACCGAGAAGAAGCAAACAAACAAAACAGGAATGTAAACAATCATTGCCATGGCATTGTGCACAATCAAGATGATGCATGACAATTTAATAGGTGCATCTAGATAAACTGACTAACATGATAGCACAAATTAAATGGACCCATATGCAAGGGTTGCATATGGAAAAGGATCCATTGAAATAATTGGAACAAATGATTTACAACTATTTATTATGTGAAAGTTGTTATCATGATGCATGCATGATGGTGATAGCAAGATAACAACAAATAACAATGATAGATGCAAAGGAAAAGGAGTAAAACAAGTTTGGAATTGATTTATTAAGTTTTGGAAAATTTTGTTACTTAAACATGTTACACAAACAATTATTGTTTTCAACAAGTTAGAGTGTGCAAAACAATTTTACAAATTTTATATTTGAAAAGAACATCAAATTTTAGTTGAATTACATGTTTCACATTTTGAAATTGGACTTAGGATTATTTAATTATGAATTAGACAATATTAAACAAGTTTTAATTGAATTAAACAAGATTTAAAATGTTTAGGCAATTTAAATTGTTCAAACCAGGGAACAAATTTTATATTTGAATAGGATATTCAAAAAGGTGTGAAAAACATATTTTATTTGAATTATTTGAAAACAGTATGAATTAGTTATGAATTATTACAAATTGCATTTGAGTTATTCAAAGTTGAATTTTTAAATACATTTGTAATTTCCAAAACGGAACACAAATAGTCTAATTGGAAAGATTATGAAATTTTGAGCAATAGACATGTACAAGTTTTATTTATTAGACTTATGGTTTAAAAGATATTGAATTTTGAAGTTATTGTTCTATTCTGCCAATTAAAGAATTTAGAAAACAAAATAGAAAATGGTTTTAATCCTTTTATTACAGCCACGGGTCTAGCCACAGCCACTGATCTGGGGGTCCAACCCAGCGTGGCAGCGCACGTGGCAGCGCGTGGCCACACAGCCACAGCCAGGTGGGCCAGGCTCGGGATTAATCCCAGCAAAAAGTGCGCCGAGGGGGGATCGACCCCGCGCCCTCCAGGCTGCACACAGTGGGGATTACCACTGGGTAAGCGAGCGTTCGTGACAGATACGGAGTTCGCGAGTTTTTACGCCAGATCTGCGCGAGATAACTGAAACTGTATCGTTTCTGTCTCTGAACCCGACGGCGGCGCGACGCTGGTGGCGAACAGCAGCAGGGCTTGCCGCGGCAGCGCGCTGCGTGGACGTGCGCGTGACTAGGGTGCGTTGCTGCTGGGGTGTGGCCTCGGGCGCGCGTGACTACAGAGAGAAAGGGGCGAGGAGGAAATGACGTGAAGCTCACCGTGCGATGCAGGGGCTCGCCGGAGGGAAAACACGGACGGCGGCGAGGCACTGGCTCTCCTCAGGCACCACGGTGGTGTTGACGACGAAGAGGGTACCGCGGGCTACCCATTCCAGCAGCTAGAGCATCGTGCCAGCCATCGGAGACGGCACCCGCTGCCGGAGTTCAGAGAGGTGGCGGTGGAAATTCAGTACAGAGGGTGGAGGTGGAGGTGGAAGCGATGGCGGCTGCGGCGGAGCTCGAGGGGTGGAGTTAGGGTTTGCGGCAGGAGGATGGGGTGCCGTGGTGTTTATAGAACCGGTGGAGGAGGTACGGCGCGCCATCGGGAGGGGGTAGGAAGCGATCGAAGGGGGAGGTGCTCTCGTACGCCTCTGACGTCAGACGGAGGAGGACGACAGCGACAGGTATCGGGCCAAAGGTGGTAACGGGCTGGGCTGGTTTAGTTGCTGCTGCTGCTGCCTCTCCTCTCCTTTTATTCTTTTCTGTTATTTTTTTTTTGTAGTTTTGCTTTTGGAAGAAAAAGATAGGTTTTAGTTTAAGAAAAATTCCAGAAAAATTTAGTTAAGCTTTTTAGATAATTAGAAACCACATTCCACTGTTGGATTTCAAAAGGTTGAAATTTAAAATGGGGTTTGCATTTGAATCCAAATTAGAGGGATTTAAATTAATAACCCATTAAGAAAACATGCATTTGAATAGGGTTACCCCTATGGTTTTTAGAATGATTTTAAGGAGGGCAATTGTGTGGTGAATTTTTATGGTTTCAAAAGGTACTGACTTGAACTTGGTTTGGATTTTTTAAAAAAATGTTTTAGAATTGTTTGATTGGATTAATGGTTTGATTAAACCAATAATTTAAGGAGTGAACAACATGGAATAAAATGGTTGTTTTCATTTGTTATTTTTATTCCAAAAGTTGTAACAGAACAAGTATGAAAACATTGTTTGAGTAAGGTTTGAATTTGAGTTGTGAAAACAGTGGAAAACAAATGCAACAATATGATGACATGATGCAATACTTTAATTAAACAGGAAATCAAACATTCTATGGGGTAGTTTTCATACTTGGGATGTTACAAAACGCCCCCCCTTGAAGGAATCGCGCCCCGAGATTCCTACTGAGATGTGAAAAGGTCCGGATACTTCTTGCGAAGATCCTCTTCGGTCTCCCACGTTGCCTCTTTATCAGAATGATGCGACCATTGTACTTTCAAGAACTTGGTGCTCTTGTTGCGAGTCTTACGCTCGGTCTCATCGAGAATACGAATAGGGTGCTCCTCATAAGATAGATCATCTTGCAGTTGAATGGAATCATGATCAACTGCACGATCTGGATCTTTGAAACACTTCTTGAGTTGTGACACGTGGAACACATCGTGCACCTTGGATAGTTTTTCTGGAAGTTCAAGACGATAAGCATTCTCTGCACGTCTTGAGAGGATGTTGAAAGGGCCAATGTATCTTGGTGCAAGCTTTCCTTTCACACCAAAACGATGAGTGCCTCTGAGGGGAGTTACACGGAGATATGCCTTATCACCAGGTGCATAGACCATATCCCTGTGCTTGCTATCATAATAGCTCTTCTGACGAGACTGAGCAATCCTGAGATTGTCACGAATGATACGAACTTTCTCCTCGGCTTCCTTAACAATGTCAGGGCCTAAAAGTGAACGTTCACCAGCTCCAGACCAATTGATTGGACTCCTGCATCTGCGACCATACAGTGCCTCAAATGGTGCCATGCCTAGGCTTGCCTGGTAGCTGTTGTTGTAAGAGAATTCAGCATACGGAAGGCAATCCTCCCATTTCATGCCAAAGGAGAGACCACATGCTCTGAGCATATCCTCGAGAATCTGATTGACTCTTTCGACTTGCCCTTGAGACTGAGGGTGATAAGCTGTGCTGAACAGAAGTTTAGTGCCCAATGCTTCTTGAAAACTCTTCCAGAAATGAGAAGTGAAGATACTTCCACGGTCTGAGCTTATTTCCAATGGAACACCATGAAGAGGAACAACCTTTGCTGTGTAG
This sequence comes from Alopecurus myosuroides, assembly GCA_028641055.1. NCBI lineage: Eukaryota > Viridiplantae > Streptophyta > Magnoliopsida > Poales > Poaceae > Alopecurus > Alopecurus myosuroides. The sequence goes on from JAPCYS010000361.1 coordinate 30,742, forward strand.
AGCTCTTCTAACTGGCTAGCTGAGATAGTTTCCTTTACAGCATAGAAGTGAGCAACCTTAGTGAGACGATCAATAACAACGAAGATTGCATCGTTTCCCTTTTTGGACTTTGGAAACCCAGTAACGAAGTCCATTTCAATCATGTCCCACTTCCACTCAGGAATTTTTAGAGGTTGTAGTAGACCTGCTGTCTTCTGATGGACTGCCTTAACACGTTGACAAACGTTGCATTCAGAAACGTATTGAGCAATTTCACGTTTCATGCCAGGCCACCAATACAGAGTCTTGAGATCCTGGTACATCTTTGTACTTCCAGGGTGAATGGATAGAGGAGTTTCATGAGCCTCCTTGAGAATGATATCCTTGAGACTTTGAATCTGAGGAACTGCAATGCGTCCTTCGAAGAACACAGTTCCTTTGTCATCAATTGAGAAGGACTTGAACTTATCATTTCCTTCCTTGATGTGCTCTACAATCTTCTTGATTTCATTATCACGAAGTTGTTTAGAACGAATCTTGTCCTCGAGAGTTGGGCTGGCTGTCAAGCTAGCCAGGTATCCTTCAGGGACAAGACCAAGGTTCAGCTTCTGGAATTCTTCATGAAGTGGAGGTTGGCTTTCCATGATCATGAGATTATTGCAATAGGATTTGCGACTGAGAGCATCGGCCATAACATTAGCCTTGCCTGGAGTGTAAGAAATGGTGAGATCAAAGTCTTTAATCTTCTCAATCCATCTCCTTTGCCTGAGGTTCAGATCTGGCTGAGTGAAGATGTATTTCAGACTCTTATGATCGGAAAAGATTTCAGTTTTGTTACCCAACAAGTATTGTCTCCATTTCTTGAGGGCAAACACAACTGCTGCAAGTTCAAGATCATGAGTGGGATAGTTTTGCTCATGTGGGTTCAACTGACGTGAAGCATAAGCCACAACTTGACGTTCTTGCATAAGAACTGCTCCTAGGCCTTGGAGAGATGCATCACAGAATATCTGGAAAGGTTTGGTAGTGTCGGGGCCAACTAGAACAGGTGTGGAAGTGAGTTTAGTCTTCAGGAGGTTGAAACTCTCATCACATTGTGGAGTCCAAACGAACTTTTTGTCCTTCTTTGTGAGATCAGTGAGAGGTTTGGCAATCTTGGAAAAGTTTTGGACGAAACGACGGCAATAGCTAGCCAAGCCAAGAAAACTTCTGACTTGCTTCACCGTCTTAGGGGGTTTCCAGTCAACAATTGCCTTAACCTTTTCAGGGTCAATGGCAATGCCTTTGGCAGAGATGATATGACCAAGATATGCAACTTCTGGAATCCAGAACTCACATTTGGAAAACTTGGCATACAGACGATGCTCGCGAAGTTTCATGAGAGTGAGACGAAGGTGTTCTCCATGCTCTTCCTCGGATTTTGAGTAGACTAGAATGTCATAAGATATACCACAACGAACTTGTCGAGGTATTCATGGAAGACAGAATTCATGAGTCTTGAGAAGGTCGCCGGTGCATTGGTGAGACCAAAGGACATGACGGTGTATTCATATAGACCGTAACGAGTGGTGAAAGTTGTCTTAGGAATATCTTCCTTTCTGATCTTTATCTGATGGTACCCATCCTCAAGTCCAACTTTGAGAATATTGAGGCTCCAGCAAGTTGATCAAAAAGATCATCGATACGAGGAAGTGGATACTTGTTCTTGATTGTTTTCTCGTTGAGAGGACGATAGTCAACCACGAGTCTTTTTGTTTGATCCTTCTTGGCAACAAACAGAGTTGGGCAACCCCAAGCGGAGGAACTAGGCTGAATGTAACCTTTGTCCATGTACATATCGATTTGCTCCTTCAACAATTTCAGTTCAGGAGGAGCTATCTTATATGGATGCTTAGAGATTGGAGCAGTACCTGGCTCAAGCTCGATCACGAACTCAACTGCTCTGTCCGGGGGCACCCCTGGCAACTCTTCTGGAAAGACGTCAGGGAATTCACAAACCACCGGAACATTTTCAATTGCAGGAAGGGGTTTGGCATCGAGGTTGAACAGCTGAACAGAACTTGATCCATATGGAGAATAGACTATCTGGCCTGAAGTGTGGGAGAGAGTTATTGACTTTTGAGCACAGTCAATTTTAGCTTTGTGGGTCTTCAACCAATCCATACCCAGAATGACATCAATGTCAGAATTTCCCAGCAACATGAGTGAAGCAAGGAATATGCGACCTCCAATTAGGATCTCATTGTCCATGCTTATCTTGGATGTCAACATTTGCGGTCCCGGAGAGTGAACAGTCATTTGATTGCTTAGCGGAACCAGAACTAGGTTGTATGCTTTTGCAAAAATCTTTGACACAAAGGAATGCGATGCTCCAGTATCAAACAACACTTTAGCTGGAATAGAGTTTACGGGTAATATACCGAGAACGACGTCAGCAGCTTCCTCAGCTTTGTCGGCCTTGATATGGTTCACCCTCGCGTTCCTCCCGACAGGCCTGTTGTTGGAGTTGAAGGCTTTAGCCGGGGGAGCACGAACCATTGCCTGGTTGGTGTTGGGGCGAGGAGGTAGGGGTAGCTGCTTCTGAGTGCACTTATCAGCATAGTGTCCAGTCTCCTTGCACTTGTAGCAAGTGACGACACGAGAAGGACCTGGCCTTGGCTGCCCCATCGGGAACCTCTGACCCTGCATCTGAGATGGGTTGGGTGGGCGGGGACCAAAGCCTGGAGAAGCTTGGGCATTTGGAGCCCTAGTGACAGCACCATTTGGCACCCAGATGCGGCGCTTCTGCTGAGGGGTGGTCATGTTGGAGGAGGAACCACCCTCACGCGAGTGCTTGCGCGACTCTTCGAACGCCTTGCGCCCATTCTCCTCATTGAGCGCGGTGTTCACGAGCTCCACGAAGTCCTTGCACTTGATGTTGGTGAGAGCGTACTTCAGTTCCGGGTTAAAACCTCGGCGGAACCTTGCCATCTTCTTGGCTTCAGTGGACACTTCGTCACCAGCGTACCGAGCGAGACGATTGAACTCGTTCTGGTAGCCGAGAACGTCCAGCTTGCCCTGTCTGAGAGAGCAGAATTCCTCACGCATCCTTTCCATGAGACCATCCGGGATGTGGTGCTTCAGGAAGGCATCCTTGAAACATCCCCAGGTGATAGGATAGCCAGCTCTCATGGTCTGGTAGTTCTCCCACCAAGTAGCTGCCTGACCCTTCAGTAGGTAGGTGGCATACTTGACCTTATCCTCTTCCGCAACATGAGCAATCTCCAGAGCTCTTGCTACGTCACGGATCCAGTCATCAGCATCCAGGGGCTCACGTGTTGCCACGAAAGCTTTTGGGCCCAAGCTGAGGAAGTCCTTGATGGTGACCCTTGGAGCATTCTGGTTGTGGTGCTGGTTAGCCTGGATCTGGGCCATCTGTGTCACCACTTGGGTCATCTGAGCTAACAGTTCCCCCATTGGTGGTGGCGGAGGCGGGGTGTTCCTGGTTGGAGGCATCCTGAACAGAAATTCATTTTAGCACAACAACAGAAAAGGGTAGACTTGGTAACCGAAAGATAGATTATTCCGACGCATGAATAGATAACCAACAGGTACATCATCACATGTTCAAATACATCAGAATATCCAACAGACCAATACATGGTTCGAAAGACAAGGATAACTAAACATAGCTAGGAATGGATACATCGGTACTCCCATGCTCATCACGCAGGACGGCGGTGAGTACGACGAGAGATACGGTGCGGAGGAATCCCACGGAAGTAGGTATGACGACGATCCCTGTAGATAGGAACTGCTCTGAGAGCAACTCTCGGTGTGGTGAAGTAGAAAGCGTCGTGTCCCTGTGCTCCATAGCGGGGAATCCCTGTGTAACCAGCTCCGAGGTCGAGAAGTGGGCCTCTGATCGGCTCGTAACCTCCAGCATCTGGCAGAGGAAAACCAAGTGTCTGAGTGAAACGTGCAAAGCGCTCGTCTCCAACGAAGTCTGTGGTGTACGTCGCCAGACGAGTCAACGCCAGATAGAGCTGCTCCCTGACTGAGGCCAACTCCTGAGAAAGTGCGGAAGCAACTGCGTCACTGTGCCTCACGAACTGGGCAGTGGTGTGCAGCCTGGAGCTATCAGGCTCGTAGGTATCCAGGTTGCGGTGGAGAGTGAAGTGAACTCCCGCTGCCGTGATGTAACCACGGGGGATGTGACGATAGATGGAATCATCAAACCCCCAGTAGTCAGCACGGAGAACGGTGAGACTCACGTACGCTGCCTGCTGCACGGCCATATCCACTGTGGAACCTACTGCCTCGTAGCGGTGGGCAATGCTCCTGCCATCATCCGACAGAATGTAGACGATAGCCCGGTAGCAAGTCTGGTCAAACTCTCGCTGCTGCTCGTAGACCTGGTACTCCGGTGCCCAACGGAAACCCAGATAGGTAACCATGTCTCTCAGCATCTCCGGATAACCGGCGGTGCTCTCACAGCGAGTCATCCGAACCACCTGCGGGTAGAACCTGAGATCCATCTGCAGATGATTGGGGAAGGTTTTGATTAGACTCCGGTAGATGAAAAAGGATGTGGAAAACAACAACAAGGTTCAACGGACGAAAAGGATGTTGAAAAGAACATGATATCGAAGCAACATCGGGAAAACGAGACCAAAAGTCCTGAGGTACTACAGAGAACCCAAAACACGTGAAATCCTAACTTGAAAGTTTAGGTGAGAACAGAAAACAACGTTGCACTTCCTTACCAGAAAAGGGTGGGTGGGTGGGGAAAGAAGAAAAATGGCAGAATTCCTACTCTCACGTTTTATTTTTCCTATATAGCTACAAAATAGTTTCTAGACTCAACTGCGACCAGTAAAAAGGGATCCTACAGGCAGACAGGCTCTGATACCATTTGTCGCACCCTGGCTTCTAAGGGATACTCATCGTACGAACTGGATAGTAGGTGCTTGGATTATGGGGCATAACTGCTCCCACGTCCCAGCTTCCTGGTAGGCCTGCGCTTATGCGCGACAACACAAGCCCTACTATTCCACCGTCGATGTAAACTATCCATTAGGAGTCATAGGCACTACTGTCGACGTACTTCATATCAAGCACGCACGGTACGTCAACAGCTTTGAACGAATGATGATCACAACTTATCTCTAAGACACAAAAGATAGAAATAACGTTGCAACTGGCCTTCACTAAGGCAGAAATAGCAAATACAATCATCCAGAGGACACATGTCCCAACATAACATCCATTACAACAGCGGAAGCAATCAAAGGTGTCTGGGTACAGACAAATCCAACAGGCTTAAGAAGCCGGAGAAAATAAAGAAGACGAAGCCCATCCACGTAGGTCCTGGATCCAGTCCTGGTCCAGCTAACTACTCGTCTGCAGTCTCGTCGAACTCCACAAAGTAGCCATCCTGGTGGTCATCGTAGCCGTAGTCGTACTCTGCGTAACCCACAGCCCCAAGGGGGTCAGTACATCCAAGTACTGGCAAGCAAGACTCACAGTTCATCAAAGAGTTACCCGTCAACACAAGCATTGATGCTTGGGATCAACGGAAGAAAGGGGTGATATGAAAGTTGCTGTTGGCTGCTCTAACCAACTACAGAAGATAACTACAAGTTCCGGCTAACAGAAAAGATAAGATCGGGGATTGTAACCAACTGAAAGATAACTTCAACCAAACCCATCCTGGATCTCGCCCCTTATCCAAAGAAGCAATCCGAGGATAACTCACACAGTTGGATTAAGATGAATCAAGTTATTTGTGTGAATAACCTATTACTAGTCAAGTTATTAATCATTGGGTGAAACATGATTGATCATTATGTTGAAGTTGTCCTGAGTACTTGTTAGCCAGTACTTTCACCAAGTAATCCATAACCGCGGAAAACACGGCTTCTCGAGAAGATTATCCCTGCAGGGTTGCACCAATTTGGCCGTACACGCAAGAGTAACCCGCCAGATGGGATGCCTCCCACCAAGCGGGGTACTCTACACAACCAACCATTCTTCGCATCAAGCCCAAAGCACCTTGGGCGCATGGCTAATCGAGCCCAGAAGAAAATGGACCCTCATAGCACTCTAAGAACGTGTCCCCCTATATGCCGACTACGAAAGTTCCACCCTGCGCTGGGCTCGCAAAAACATGCATGCGGCAAATAGAAAGCACGAACTAAATGATTTTGGACGAGATGCGAATCAGGTCAAGTTGAGGGGGGCGCCCATACTCGCTTCCCACATGCGGGTAGTGCGCTCATCATGGATCAGTAGACAAGACCCTTTTCCTATTAGGGTCGACACTAGCAGGCTTCAAAACCTCTCATGGGCCTCCTGCCGGTGCCTTATCATCAAATTATTATTACCATTAGCAATTAACAGGATTGTTTGATCAACATCGAGCCCCCGGTGCAATTAATAATATAGTAAAAGCAGTAACCGATAACAGACTCGAGTAAAAGCAATCCTAAGCATGCTAGATAATACTAAGGCACAAACAAAGGCTGTAGGTATGGAGGTGAGGCAGTATCATTGGTTCAGGGTATCATGTGATAGGTTCGGAGAACAAGCAACGATACATAGGGCTAGCAATAGTAGACAAAAGGATAGTATCGACAACAAGTGTGGAAAGGAACTCGATGATTCATGTGAGTGATAACTTGCCTGGGAGCTCAACAGCCGGGTACTGAGCTAGGTCCTGGGTAGTGGTGTCGTAAGGATCGTCGGTCTCAACGTAGTCGTCGTCTAACCGAGAAGAAGCAAACAAACAAAACAGGAATGTAAACAATCATTGCCATGGCATTGTGCACAATCAAGATGATGCATGACAATTTAATAGGTGCATCTAGATAAACTGACTAACATGATAGCACAAATTAAATGGACCCATATGCAAGGGTTGCATATGGAAAAGGATCCATTGAAATAATTGGAACAAATGATTTACAACTATTTATTATGTGAAAGTTGTTATCATGATGCATGCATGATGGTGATAGCAAGATAACAACAAATAACAATGATAGATGCAAAGGAAAAGGAGTAAAACAAGTTTGGAATTGATTTATTAAGTTTTGGAAAATTTTGTTACTTAAACATGTTACACAAACAATTATTGTTTTCAACAAGTTAGAGTGTGCAAAACAATTTTACAAATTTTATATTTGAAAAGAACATCAAATTTTAGTTGAATTACATGTTTCACATTTTGAAATTGGACTTAGGATTATTTAATTATGAATTAGACAATATTAAACAAGTTTTAATTGAATTAAACAAGATTTAAAATGTTTAGGCAATTTAAATTGTTCAAACCAGGGAACAAATTTTATATTTGAATAGGATATTCAAAAAGGTGTGAAAAACATATTTTATTTGAATTATTTGAAAACAGTATGAATTATTTATGAATTATTACAAATTGCATTTGAGTTATTCAAAGTTGAATTTTTAAATACATTTGTAATTTCCAAAACGGAACACAAATAGTCTAATTGGAAAGATTATGAAATTTTGAGCAATAGACATGTACAAGTTTTATTTATTAGACTTATGGTTTAAAAGATATTGAATTTTGAAGTTATTGTTCTATTCTGCCAATTAAAGAATTTAGAAAACAAAATAGAAAATGGTTTTAATCCTTTTATTACAGCCACAGGTCTAGCCACAGCCACTGATCTGGGGGTCCAACCCAGCGTGGCAGCGCACGTGGCAGCGCGTGGCCACACAGCCACAGCCAGGTGGGCCAGGCTCGGGATTAATCCCAGCAAAAAGTGCGCCGAGGGGGGATCGACCCCGCGCCCTCCAGGCTGCACACAGTGGGGATTACCACTGGGTAAGCGAGCGTTCGTGACAGATACGGAGTTCGCGAGTTTTTACGCCAGATCTGCGCGAGATAACTGAAACTGTATCGTTTCTGTCTCTGAACCCGACGGCGGCGCGACGCTGGTGGCGAACAGCAGCAGGGCTTGCCGCGGCAGCGCGCTGCGTGGACGTGCGCGTGACTAGGGTGCGTTGCTGCTGGGGTGTGGCCTCGGGCGCGCGTGACTACAGAGAGAAAGGGGCGAGGAGGAAACGACGTGAAGCTCACCGTGCGATGCAGGGGCTCGCCGGAGGGAAAACACGGACGGCGGCGAGGCACTGGCTCTCCTCAGGCACCACGGTGGTGTTGACGACGAAGAGGGTACCGCGGGCTACCCATTCCAGCAGCTAGAGCATCGTGCCAGCCATCGGAGACGGCACCCGCTGCCGGAGTTCAGAGAGGCGGCGGTGGAAATTCAGTACAGAGGGTGGAGGTGGAGGTGGAAGCGATGGCGGCTGCGGCGGAGCTCGAGGGGTGGAGTTAGGGTTTGCGGCAGGAGGATGGGGTGCCGTGGTGTTTATAGAACCGGTGGAGGAGGTACGGCGCGCCATCGGGAGGGGGTAGGAAGCGATCGAAGGGGGAGGTGCTCTCGTACGCCTCTGACGTCAGACGGGAGGAGGACGACAGCGACAGGTATCGGGCCAAAGGTGGTAACGGGCTGGGCTGGTTTAGTTGCTGCTGCTGCTGCCTCTCCTCTCCTTTTATTCTTTTCTGTTATTATTTTTTTTTTGTAGTTTTGCTTTTGGAAGAAAAAGATAGGTTTTAGTTTAAGAAAAATTCCAGAAAAATTTAGTTAAGCTTTTTAGATAATTAGAAACCACATTCCACTGTTGGATTTCAAAAAGTTGAAATTTAAAATGGGGTTTGCATTTGAATCCAAATTAGAGGGATTTAAATTAATAACCCATTAAGAAAACATGCATTTGAATAGGGTTACCCCTATGGTTTTTAGAATGATTTTAAGGAGGGTAATTGTGTGGTGAATTTTTATGGTTTCAAAAGGTACTGACTTGAACTTGGTTTGGATTTTTTTTAAAATGTTTTAGAATTGTTTGATTGGATTAATGGTTTGATTAAACCAATAATTTAAGGAGTGAACAACATGGAATAAAATGGTTGTTTTCATTTGTTATTTTTATTCCAAAAGTTGTAACAGAACAAGTATGAAAACATTGTTTGAGTAAGGTTTGAATTTGAGTTGTGAAAACAGTGGAAAACAAATGCAACAATGTGATGACATGATGCAATACTTTAATTAAACAGGAAATCAAACATTCTATGGGGTAGTTTTCATACTTGGGATGTTACAGTAGTGTCTTGGTCAATGAGAGGAGGCTCTTGAACATGTTCTTGGTCAGGTGTAATACTTGTCTCCTTGGCTTGTTCTTCTATTGTAGAGGAGGGCTCCACTTGAGTAGAGCATAGTCCTTCTCGAGTCGCCATAAGGTGTCCCTCAATGGGGCGGAAAAATCCCACACCCATCCTTCCTATGGCTTCTTGAGGTATTTCAACATCTACATTAGAAACATGAAATTGCGCCACCTAGCCATCATTTTCCTCGAAAGCCACACTACAAGATTCTACGACAATCTGTGAGGCTTTGTCAAAGACTCCATAAGTGTGGATTCGGCACCGTAACCAACAAATATACCCTCAATAGTTTTGGATTGAAACTTAGACAATCTAACACCCTTGATCAAATAAAAGCACTTACAACCGAATACACGGAAGTAGGAGACGTTGGGCTTGTTGCCGGTGAAGCTCTCATATGGAGTCTTGTCCATGCCTTTGCGGATGTAGAGGCGGTTGGAGGAGTGGCATGCGGTGGATATGGCCTCGGCCCATAAGTATTGGGGAGAAGTGTACTCCGCCAACATGGTCCTTGCCATATACAAGAGAGTGCGATTCTTTCTTTCGGCAACACCATTTTGTTGAGGAGTGTAAGTGGAGGAGTATTGATGACGAATGCCTTCTTAACTAAGGAATTTATTCAAAGTATAATTCTTGAACTCCTAACCATTATAATTCCTAATAGCCATGATTTGCACATTGTGTTGACGTTGCACTTGGTTGGAGAAGTCGATGATGGTTTTGTTGAGTCTCACTCTTGCACTTGAAGAAACAAACCCAAGTGTATCTTGAATAATCATCGACAATCACCAAGAAATACTTTTTGCCTCCAAGACGTGCTTCGGGAATGGCACCAAAGAGTCAACATGGAGTAGATCCAAGATCCTCTTTGATGAAATAATAGTATTGGCCTTGTGCACCTTATCATGCATCTTTCCTTCAACACACGACCTACAAACACGATCCTTTGAAAAGGAAACATTTTCTTTTAGTACGACAATAAGGACACCTTTGTGAAGACTTTGCAAAGTTCTCATGTTGACATGGACAAGCGGCGATGCCACAACCATCCCACGTCCGCCTTTCTGAAAAGACACATTGTTTGAGAGTTGGTAGACTTCAAAAAGTCCACCACGAACAACTCATTTTCAACATGTCCCACGTAAGCGACGTCAAGAGTCTTGCTCCTCAAAAGGACCACAATATCAACATAAAAAAAGACGGACAAACCCATCTTTCCAAGAGAGCGGACGGAAAGTAAATTGTAACCAAGGGATTCAACAAGCACGACGTTCACGATAGTGATATCGGGATCCACCACAACCTTTCCGAAACCGGATACCTTAGACGAGGACGAGTCTCCATAAGTGATGGTTGCTTGTATGTAATTTGGGCGCAATTCTGTCACAAGTTCTTTGATTCCGGTCATATGGCTAGTGCATCCACTATCAATTACCATTTAGTCCCACCGGAAGCATAGTCCTGCAAGAGATCATTGACTAGAGTTAGGACCTGAGGAGGGCCCCTTCATGTTAGCAACAAGGGTCTTTGGAACCCAAATAGTATAGTCAGTCAAACCCTCAATGGGACCAACATATTTAGCTTGCACAACACCATAATAATAAACATATAAGAAATGGTGTGGATTGTTAGTTCCCTCGGAGGTGCTACGAGTAGTGTTGTCCCTCATGACACTACTACTCGAGACAACATTATTTCTTGTGAGGGTGTGCTACGAGTAGTGTTGCCCGTAATGACAATACCACCCGAAGCACCATTGTTGGTCTTCTTCTTGTTCTTCTTCTTGGCTACATAGCCAAGACCTTGCTTGCCAACTTGTTGCCTTGGAGCACTCAATTGTGGTCTAGCAATGACCACATTAGAGCTAGGGGCAACCACTTGTGGGGTAGGGATCACAACATTCTCAACTTGAGGCTTTTGCCCTTGAGCCTTGCTAGCTCATCCTTCAACCTATCATTTTCCTTAATAATATTTGCATGATCACAAGAAGAAGTAGAGGTGCTAGGGTGATTAGGTTGATTAAGTTGAGTTTGAAGTTGTTCATGCAACTCTTTGAGGGAAGAGTGTTGGCTCTCCAAAGCTTTGTAAGCCTTGGTTAGCGTTTCAAACTCCTCGGTTAGTTTACCATGACCAACCCCAAACTCGATCTTATCCTTTTTAGCCTTTTTATATTTAGCAATAGCAAGATCACGTTCCTTAGTGATGTTAGAGACAAGTTCATTATGAGTTAATTCAATAGGTTCAAGTTCCTCCTCTAGAGAAACTCTACCATCATGCTCTTCCTCAAGAGTCATAGAGAGGGATACAATTTCATCCGCATCCCTTCGTTCAACCTCGCCTTTCTTCTCAAAAGCATCTTGGGCCTCTCCCAATTTCCTCATGAGATACTCAACGTACTTCTTGGTCTCCCATTGCATGTTAGACATAAAATGGTCCAAAGAGACCCTCTCATCTTCTTCTCTAAGACTAGCAAGATGTTCTAGTTCACTAGGGGTCTTAGAGTTGGAAGAAGGTGATACCTCTGTGGCCTTAGCCATGGAGTACTTGGTATTTCGTTGAGGTAGATCGTCATTGGGGGATTCAAAGACGGATGAAGATGATGGAATAGAAGCAATAGCTAGAGCGGCCACTTCACTTGTGGTTTCTTCTTCTTCATCACTCCCGGAATCATACTCATCTTGAGTCAAGAGCACAAACTTGGTGGGAGAATTCTTGTTGAATGGTTTCTTCTTGAAATGAGGTTTCTTGTACTAAACATTGGACTTGTCCTTGCGAATGAGCTTGCCACTATGGAGCTCTCTATTCTTATAGGGACACTCCGCAATGAAGGTGTGCTTATCTTGGCAATTGAATCAAGACCTCACTTTTTGAGCCCCATCATTTCCATAACGAGACTTGGTCTTCTCCTCAACAAATCTCTTGCCCTTGGGAGGATTGTTTTAAAACTTTTGCACGGTGAGAGCAATGAGATCCTTTAGAACGGGATCATAGTCTTGTTCCTTCAAAGGAGGAAATTCCTCTTCTCCTTCTTCTGCAAACTCAACCTCTCTTGACAAAACCTTGGCCTTCAAAGCAATGGATGCTCCTTTGTGCATTCCAATGGCCCTAGCACTATTGTCAAGAGCATTCTTGGTTTGCACTTGATACGAGCACATTTCTTGCATCACTTGAGTTGAGGTCATGGAAGAGAAATCATGTCTTCCTTGAATGCTATTCATGTTCGCGCCCTCAAATGGCATTATCGCAATCATGTACTTCCTCTTGATCCAAGCATCATCAATGTACTTGGCACCAATATTTGAGAAGGCGGTGGCAAGAGTCTTGAGTCTCCGGTACATGTCCACATGGTCCTCTCCATCATGCATATAGAATCCTTCGGCCTCATTGGTCAAGGCATCATATCTATTCCTTTGCATGCTCTCATTGCCCACAAACATGATGACAAGAGCGTCCCATGTTTCCTTGGCGGTGGAATATTGTTGAAGATGCGGCATGTGGTTAGGACCCACGACTTGTTGAAGAATGTACAAAGCGGTGTAGTTGAGTTGGCAATCTACGAATTCTCTTCTTGTGAGATTCTTGGGGTCATGAGGCTTGTATCCATCATGAGTGATTCTCCAAATATCTATACAAGAAGAGTTCAAGTGAGTCTCCATGTAATATTGCCATTCATGAAAAGAAAAAGCATCAATTTTAGGTGGATCTCCCTAGGGATTATATGAGGATGATGGACGGGGGATAGGGAGAATATCGTCCTTCAACAGAGTGATATTCGTCGTCTCCCTCCGTGCCCTTCTTGGTAGAGTGTTCGGCGTAAGCAGTTTTAGATGGATCACCATCAACCCCTTTCTTGGTGCCCTCCGGATTAGTTTCCGGAGGAGTAGATTCGACTACCTCCGGTCCTTTGGCTTTGAGGAGTTGTGCCAAGATTTGAAGCAACTCATCAAATTTTGTGTCTATGGATGAGGTCAATGAAGTTCTCAAATCATTGAGACCATCCATGGTCACCTTGACCACGGACGTTTCGGTATCCAAATCGTTTCCCATACTAAAACTCTTAGGCGGTTAAGCCCGATAGAAGAGCCGAGGCTCTGATGCCAATTGAAAGTAAAGAATGGGCACCTAGAGGGGGTGAATAGGTGCTACGACCAATTTTAATTTTTCTTTTGATTTAGGCTTGACACAAAGGTAATTCTCTAGATAATGTGGCTACGGTGAATTTACCTATATGACAAGGATAATGATAAACACAATGCAAGCGATAAGTAAAGGGAGTGAGGGAACGAGGTAACCAAAGCGAAGCACACGGAGACACGATGTATTCCCGAGTTCCTCCTTTTTAGGGGAGTACGTCTCGTTGGAGGGGTGTGAGCTCGCCACGAAGGCCTCAACGCCACAAAGGACTCACCCTATTCTCCGATGAACTCCGCCACAAAGGCCTAGTTCACCTTTCACTATTGAACCCCTTTGAGGCGGGGATCGAGTCCTTTACAAACAACTTGGGGCACACACCCACAACCAAATTGTGGGCTCCCAACTCTTCTTGAATCACCAACAAGAACGAGATGCCTAGGTTATCCCCAAGAGGAAACCCTAGGCTATCTCCCTCTAGCTAGAGAGGGGGAAATGAAGAACGAGTCGGTGTAGATGTAGATCCGGGTCTTATCCTCCAATCCTCCAAGTATCAACGAGTTTGGGTGGAGGGATTGGAGAGATCTAGATTTTTGAGGCTCAATAAATGCTTGTCGTGGTGGTATCACGGCAGACGCCATGGGATGGCTTAAGTGTTGGGCCGATGGACGCTGGAGGTATCCGGGGAGGGATCGCACGGCGAGTAGCGCCGCGCTAAGATGTCTCAAGCACTGCAAACAACAAGATCTTGCCCAGGTTCAGGGCCCTCGTGTGGAGGTAACACCCCTACTCCTGCCTTTCCTCTCTATATGTGTGTAAACCGAGTAGCCACAGTACAATGTTTGCCTCTATCCGAGTAGCCACTCTGTAGCTCTGTAGCTCTAGTGTTGTCTCTAGCAAATAAATGCGAAGTGCGGCAACGTCCCTCGCGCAGGAGGGGCAGGGCACCTTATATACTGGTGCCCAGCCGAATAAACAAAGACTAAAAGGTACGGTGATGTGACTTGACAACTATGACAACATCACGCCTCCGAGATCTCGCGCGGAGAAGTGCCGCGCCGTACGGCTGACAGCCCCTGTCCGCTCTGTCAGCCGCCCAACGTAGACTTCCATCCCCTCCTGTCCCCTCAGTACTTGATAGGACTAGATGGCTGCCTAACCCTGCGTCACTGATGATCACAAACCTAGTTAGTTGAACCGCACGCGGGTACGGATGCGGGATACGCGGGATCTTCTGTCAGAACGGATCCATTGACTTCTGGCCCGAGTAGGATTGCCCTCCGTCTACTCGGACCAACTTCTTTACTCGGACGAACTTAACTTCCTTGATATCTTCTCTTGGCCATTGATGGGTACGGCCGGATAGAAACCTACCGGGTAGCAAGTACCGGGTAGCCGTCTACCCGGTCGACAACACCTTTGACCTTCTCTTTAGCACTTGCCTTGCCCCTACTCGGGATAACCCCCCGACATAAGTCCCCGAAGCTGGTAGAGTCCAATGAACTTGTTCGCTGGGCCCTGCCAGCTTAAACAAACCTTGTCTTCATAACTGAAAAAAGCCGAGTAGGACCTCCACATGGCCCTTAACTCTTGCTTGAATCTCTTCCTCTCTGAGTAGAACTCCTTCTTCTGTTATGCCGAATAGAAAGACTTAGCGAAATCTAGCCCATGATCTTGCGGAATCAGACCAAATCGAACTGCTCCTGTGACTAAGGGGCACGTGGCACACGCAGAGACCGCGACGCCTCGGTTCAAACGCAGGCCACGCGCCAGCCTATGCGAGTAGGGCCCACGGCCCGTTAGGTCACCTCAGCCGTACTCGAATGCCCACGATCTGGACGTGGGATTAACTGCGCCCGTTACGCGCGCGTTTTGCGCTGTGTGTGTTTCTAAACGGTCAGTTAACCCATGCCGCACGATCATTGCCGCGATCAATGCCACGTTTAATCCATCGGTAACGGCAATCCGCAGGGGAGGAATAAATACCCTTGCACCGCCCTCATCTTCTCTTTCCTGTTCTTTTGTTCTCGCGCCCATCGCCTCTTCCTCCTCTGTCGAGCTCTCCGCCACCGCAAATAACCACTGCGCCGTCGCGAGAAAGAGAGAAGGAATCCTCGAGATCTC
>JAPCYS010002601.1:0-46110 GCA_028641055.1 Alopecurus myosuroides
AACAAAGCATTAAGAGGTCACAAAGCCTCTGGTTATACTTGACAAAAATTAGCAAAATACTAAACTAGCATCTAGTGCATTAACCATACTAGTAGAAAAAACTAGGATGCAAAAATAAGCAATGTAATGCTACTCATGCTATTGTTTTCACACAAGTGAAAACTCTAGGGGTCAAGTACTCATAATAACATACTCAAAATGCTACTGGTCCTATGAAGATAACACAAAAATATGTGGCAATTGCAACCACAAATATTAATGCCAAAAATTCCACACATGAGGGAATTTTTCCAAAACATTTTCATAGTAATGATTAAACTACTCATGCTTTTATACCAATTCAAAAACAAGCTAGTAGAGGTGATACTAACACAAATTCAGTACCAATATGGTACTGGATCCAATCAACAAATCCAAGTATTTGCACACAATTTCATCACCCAAAATTATATGCAAGTATTAAACTAGAGAATCAACATATGCTCTTAATATAAATCCTATTTATTCTCAACTCAAATCCACACAATCTAACATGCTAAAATAGTTAAGTAACACTTATTAAACAAGTTCACACAACTTATACATGCTAGAAAATAATATTGCAACACAAAAATATCATAACACAATTTAATTACTTAAAATGCCAAAATGGCAGAAACAAGCAAAACAAAGATCTGTCCACCAAATTTTATAGGATGCTCTAGAAATTAAACCCTTCTAGGTTTAGATAGTCCTAAACATATACAAGACCATCCAATTTGTTTTGCATCAAAATTCATCTTTAATTAATTTATAAAAATCACCAAAGTGCTCACTGGTGTTTTACCAAATTGCATGCCATTTCCAAAATACAATGAATTTGGAAGCAAGGTTAACTTCTTTAGTTAGGAAATTTCAAGGGCTTTCCAATGCAATTGGCCTCACTTCATTTAGAGTTGTAAAATAAAAATGGTGCTCATTTTGGTGTTTCTGGTACCTGTTGCCAAATCATTTTTCATTTCAAATCTATTCATCCAAAAGTAGATCTACAAAGTTGAGGTGGTTTAGATTTAGTTGATCTAGCACTGTGATTTTTGGTTTGGTCAAACTCATCCTTTAAGTTAACTTTTAGGCTCAAAAGTAAACATGCTCTTTTCTGTAAAGATTTAAAAGGAAAAAGACTTAACTGGGCCAGATCTACTAACTGGGCCGGCCAGGATCTACTCTCACCGCGGCAGATCTACCCGCTGGTCGCTGACGCGCGGGCCAGCCAGCCACGCGGGCGCCACGCGGGCAAGCGCCAGGCCCACGGGCAGGTTCAACGTGTTCTCGCGCGGTCAAGGGCGCTGACGACCGCATGACGTCGTGATGGCGTCACCCGCCGGCGGAACGTCTCCGGCGAGCTCGTAACGACGCAATCCGAGCACGAGTTCGTGAAATAGAATCACCTACGAGTTGTACTCGACGCGGGCAAGCTAACGGAGGCACCCTCGCTTCCCGGGAAGCACCGGAGGGTGGCCGGCGACGAGGGCGCACGGCGGCCCGGACAGCGAACGCGGCGCGGCGAGGATCTAGGGGGAGAGGGAGAGGGAAAAACGACCGGGAGGGTCTCTTGCTCACCATGAACATGATGGAGGTCTCGGCTAGGGCGGAGAAGGCGCGAATCGGCGGCGATAGCTCGCCGGAGCTCGTCGGGGCCGGAGAAGAAAAGTTGACGGCGCGGGCACCACAGGGCATTCCGCCTCAATTCCTTCAGTGGAGATGTCAAGCATGACTAGACGGAGACAATGGGGACCACGGCGGCCGGCGGCGTGCTCGCCTGCGGCCAAATCGACGGTGGCCAAATCGGGCTAGGGTTTCGGTTTTGAGGATTTTCTTGAGAGAGAGAGGAGAGAAAAATCAAGGGGGAGAGAGAGGGGGGGCAATGGGGAGACAGACCACATGGGGGGCCTCTTTATCCTCAATGATTCCTTCCCTTCGAAGCAATGGCTAGGTGCACTGTTTTCTACAGCAAGCTAGAGGTAGGAGATGACTCAGATTTAATTTAGGTCCCTGCAAAATTTACAAACAGGTCCTTCTCTTTTCTGAAAATGGATGTTTTCCCTAATCAAACAAAGTCAAAAATTGAAACCCTCTTGCCCAAAATTCTTATTTGATGAGATGCACAACATATGTGAAAATTGGCTCAATTTGATAAACTTCATAATTCAAAGTTGTTTAAATTTGAATTCTGACATAAATGGACATTGAATTTATTAATCTACTTAGGAGCTTCCAAAAATGATAATTTTTGGCACACAATCCTTATTTGATGTGTTCCTTATGTGGTAGAAAATTCAAGTCATTTAGAGTTACCTCATAGAACAAACTTGTTCAAATTTCAAAAACGTGCTGTCAAGAAAACAGGGGTTTTTGGCAACTTAAATTATTCAAAAACTTGTGCCCTTTTGGTTTTCATCCTTATTTATGCTATAGAGCAAGTGGTATTTATTTCATGGCATTTGGAAGAAGTTTGTAGAACAAACTTGTTCAAAATCCCAAATGTTCCTGTGGAGAAAAACCATGTTTTCAGGACTTTAATGAATTCCATTTTTGGTCTCCTCTTGTGTGTGTTCCTAATTTGATATAAGGAAGCAATGGTATGAATTTCAGATCATTTTATTAAAGTTTCCAGAAGTAACTTGTTTTAGTTTTCTGTTTCTGGAAATATTGGAATTTCTATTTAATAAAGCACTTGGCTTTTCTTTAGCAATGCTTTGCCAAAATATTTATATGACTAGAGATAGCAAGTCAATGATCTCAAATACTTTTGTTTTTAAGATTGCAAGGTTGGAAAAACATTTGATAATATTTTGGTGAAGCATTTAAGAATGCCTCCTTTTTCTGATATTTCTTTATGGAAATTTTATTAAGTGTTTCCTCTTCATTAATTTAGGTATTGGAATTATATTCAACAAGTATGGGACTCATAAGATAGTTTTTGGAAAACTCTTTGATCAATATTTACTTTAGAAAATATTGTCAAAGTCATTGGAACAATATGTTGAATATTTTTAGTTTACTGCTTTGCTATCTTTTTAAGTTTGCTTTCAATTTCTTAGCCATGTAAGATTATATAATTAGTTTGTTTAGTTGCACTCAAACAAACACAAACAAACACAACCAAGGTTTATTAGTCAAGCAAATTAGCAAAACAACTGTGTTAACAGGTATTCCAAAATTGGGATGTGACAGGTCTTCCCCCCTTAAAAAGAATCTCGTCCCCGAGATTCACCAGCGAGGACTAAGGGAGGGCCAACAAACACAATGTTAGTGTTGGAGTGCAGGTGCTTCCCCCCTTTGACTTTTCTTGGGAGGTGGGGTACATCCCTAAATTAGTGAATTAACTACTAAAAGAAGTACACAAGTACTTGTTTTGAGGTCCAAAACTTTTGTTTCCTAGTTTGAACAAAAATTAAGGTTAGTGCAGAACTACCTGGAAAAATACCGTCAATTATTTACATGAGTTTCTAGCTAAATCCCACATATTACATACCACATATGGAGTGGTGTACCACTCTCATAACAAGGTATATAAGAAGCTAAAAATATAGCTTGTGGGTGCAAAGGTTTGGTTGCTAAGGTAAAACATTTAAACAAAATCCAATAAACAAGCAAACAATACCACAGATGAATAGATTATTTATTCACTAGGTTATTGTTTATTAGAGGTTTTGGAATCCATCAATCATGAACAATTAGCAAACAACCAGTAGCTAAAAACCAATTAATTCAATCATAAAGATACTCTAAAACACCATCTTTATACAAGATAAAAACTCCTATTACACAGGCATAAAAACAGGACTGCACAAATAACACACTAGTTTAAAAAAAAAAAAATCTATACCAGCATGCTATAAGAGATAATCATATCCTATAACCATAGAACATGAAACTAAATAATTCATGGCATGATAACAGAAGTAATAACTTCCTAACATGCTATATCAACACATATACTCATAAAATAAAAAAGAGGGTAATACTAGAGCAAAAATCACCATTTTCTAGTGGTGAACTAGTTTCACTCTAGAGAAGCAAACAATGCTTTCATGATGTTTAAACTTAAACAAGAAAGTCATGAATATAAATGTACCTAATACAGTACACAAACTTACTCATGTTAGTAAGCACAAACATCAAAACAATCCCATGAAGCAACTATTAAACATGTATAAATTAATTCTAGCAATTTATGTTTTTCTTAAACAATTACTAGCAAACAAGCAAGGTATAACTCACACAACCAGTAGCTATGCAATTAATGAAAAGTTATCTAAACCTTTTCACAAATCCATATACTCAATTTAAAATCATTCACAAACAATCTACCAATCAAGAGGAATTTATTTTATTTGCGAACAATTTAATTTCAGCACACGGCAGTGAAACATTTCTTAACATGATACCCCTAAGGAATATTATGCTAACAAAAAGATCACAACTAAACATATTAGTATGTACTAATAAGAAATAAACTTCTCACTTGCATAAGTGAAAAGAAAACAATTATATTTTTCCATGGTGAAAAATAGAAATCAATCACATAGTGAAACATGCTATTTTCACACAGGTGTATGGTTGGGGATTCTCATCCTCAAGCAAAAATACAATGGGACCAGTGGGCTATGGCCTACTAATACCAAGGTAAAAATAGGTACTAAGCCTCTGGTTACTCATGAAAAACTTAGCATACAAGATAAAATATAAGGCTATTTAATCTAGTGAAACAATACTAGTGCATATTGATAGCAATTCTTACACATGCTTTACTATTAAGAGGCATGCAAGCTAAAATAGGTACAAGCATCAAATATCAGTACCTAAATGTTAATTGACTCAAAGAAAAACATAGCACAAAGATCTACTAAAGCATTCACACAAAGATCTAGTTCTCACAATAATTCCAAAGAATAAACACTAGAAAAATAACAAATGGTACTCATGCTTTGCTATAAGATCACATGCAAGTTAATGATGATAATAGCATATAAATTACAGTACCAAAATGGTACTGGACTCACCACAATCATAGCAAAATCTTGGGTAACAAGCACACAAAGATTTGCTCACACAACTAGTGAAGTAAGTACCAGAAAACAAACAACAAATGTTACACATGCTTTGCTATAAAATAAGGTGTAAGCTAATAGAGATAATAACATAGAAATAACAGTACCAAAGTGGTACTTGATCTAACATAACCTCAACAAAAATATAGGTACAACAAAGCTACAAGGATTTGCCCACACAACAATCCAAATAATAAAACTAGAAGGTAACAAATGCTATTTCATTTTTATTCGAGTTTCCAGTCATGCACACACTTTCTAGGGTAGATTTATTGTAATAAAACAACATAATTAACAAGTCCTAACAACTCTATATAAGTTAGGAAGCAAGATTGAATAAAACACAAATTTATTTCAATCAAGAGCGCACAAAGAAACAAAAACAGGAAAACTGTTGTTTTCTTGATCTATCATAACCATTCCATCGTTCACTTAATTTTTAAATCCCGAATATCCTAGTACCTACAATGTCTACCAAGTTTTGGTTTTCCAAAATAGATACACATGATATCCTATTGACTAGTAAACGAATAGGTCATCATCTTATTTTCTCGTGACTTCTCTTTTTTTTTCACCAACTAGATTAAAAAGTGTCGTAAGTCACTTAATTCTTTGGTTTAGAAAGAGTTGTCAGTAGTTTTCATGCTTTGGTTAGGTGTCAACCTAAGATTAGGCAAGGCATGTTAGTCTTGTTAACTTTCTAATTAATCATGTTGTCCGACAAGATACGACTAGCGTCATACGTCGAATATTGAATTGTGCTCTTTGATTGGCTTTTGAGGGGGTTGCGCATCATGGCATGTGAAGACTTCTTTTGCAAACAGACAAAACATAGAGGTTTTGGTCAGTATTGGTTGGTTTTCTTCACGCCTTTTCTTCTTTGAGGATTGTCGTTGTTGGAGCTTTATTTGTTGGAGTGCATCACTGGTAGCAATGCTATCAGCTCGTGTGGCTTGATGGTCCTCTATTATTAGGCCCAAAGGTGCTTTCATTAATGGTGGGGAAATGGTGGTGGTTCACGACGGGTCGCATTATGAAGCGAAAACAAGTATAAGTCTAAGCAACAAATTCTTGTTTTTGAATGCTATACAAACATTTTTGCTTGCAAAAATTTAACACGAGGCGATTCAAAAACAAGAGCGGGGCAAGCACAAATCTGCAAAATTTGAGTACCCCACAAACATATAGAAGCCTAGATGAACCAAATTCTACACCACACAATAACACAAAGTCCTACGGACACACATAAACAAGCCAAAACACACAAGCAAGACTCCATTGGAGCTACGTCGGGGGATGATCCAAAATCCTAGAAGTGGCTGAAGAACTATATCTACTGCTGACCAACATTACTGTAGAGCTAGGCAATTATTTTGGTCTTCTCGGGACATCGGCAAGTATAAAAGCTTTTGTATGGAAACAAGATAATAGAAGTAAAGTTTGATAAAACTTTTTAATTGAGAGAGGTAAAACTTATGCGACAATCTGTTTTTGAAACCCCAACTATTTTCTGGACAGAAAACTTCAAAGTCGAGAGATGTTTCAAAAACAGAGCGAAGCAGTTGCAAAAAGGTAAGAAATAAACTCTTAACCGAGAGAGATACCAATTCTATAAGGCCCGTCCTTCGAAACACTGTTCAAGGACGCCCTTGATATGCATTTAGGATCTTTTGAAAAGATAAAAAGGGGGGAAAATATACTAAAATTCCCTTAGATAAAAATCATGTAGATAGTAAATAGGTTTTTACTCAAAAATACTTTTCTTTCCTATCTGACGTCCATGCTAACTAAGGTCTCCTAAGGTCAGGATGGCTCTGATACCAACTCTGTAAGGACCCCAGACCGGCAGTCTGAAACCCTACGTATGCATACATTCACGATCCCAGAAAGATCAGTCGTGAACAACATACAAAGTTGGCACACAGAATACATCATCCATTACACGAATACATAAAGGTATTTCACAAATGATCACATGATCAAGACTAAAACATCTGCCACGCAGGGCAGGCAACTTAACAAACACAGCGGAAGACAAATAAAAACATAACGTAGCTGAGCCCATGTCACGCCTTAACCTACAGGCTGCTGACCGGGAGACGAGCCTAATTCGCACAGTCGTCAACTCCGTACTTCTCTTCATAGATCTCCTTCGGAGACTCCTTCTCCAAATCTGATAAGTAGATACCAGGGGCGAAACCATAATGAGTACATTTGAATGTACTCAGCAAGACATCCATCATGTCACTTACCAACATGCAAATATGCTTATATGGTGGAATAGGTAGGCTATAAATATGGTTCACTATCAATGGTGTTCATGTATGATGACACCACAGTTGCAGTCAGGTTTATCTGTATCTTCGTTGAAGAAGATACTTCAGAAGAAAAATAATATAGTTTTATTTCTCTTGTCGATGTCACAAGTGCAAGAGGTTTTGTAAAACGTTGTTCAAGAATATTTTCTCCTGGCAAAACATTCTTGGAATCAGTTTCCAGAATTCTTGCTTAGAGTAGAAAAGGTTTTCTTTGCAAAACATTTTGTTTTGTATAACATCATCTGGCTTTTCATCATCACTGATACCTCCACGGTATAAGTTTCCATTCCTTTCCGAACTTCACAAGTTCAACACTTCCTTTCCAAAATTTCCCTTTCAAAAACTTCCTTTTTGAAAACATTGACACAATGCTAGCTACATGGCCATTCAACTGTCCATATCCGAGGACGCGGCTTCTTCGAAAAAGTTGTACTCTGCAGAGGTGTACACATCCACCAGATCCAGTACACCTCCCGTGAAACAACCACGGACTGTAACAACAGTATGTAAACATCAGGTATCTGATCATAACCATCCACTATGTTCAAGCTAGTATATGCCTATCTCTCAGTTGAGTTTTACCACACCCCCGGCACTGAGCTAATCCCCGCCAAGCCAGGATGCCTCATCTGATGCATCCGGAGGGAAAATTAATCCCACACTTTATATGTCTCCGCGACATTCGGTTCAGAGGATCCCATCCCCTATAGCACATTGAGATAGCACACACTAATAAGAACAAACTTCAAGTTAAGCCCCTTGCCCATGTTGGGGTAGGGTGGCAGTACGGTAAAGGTTGTCCGGCGAAGACTAGGTTATGTGTCATTTTTGAAAACACCTCTTTCTCAAAAATGACCACTTCCACATTCCTCCGGAGAACAAGGATCCGCCTTTTCTCCGGGTTTTTCCGTAAAGCCTTTGTTTTGTAGAATCACAATTTTAGGGTGTCCACTTAGGGACTAGTATATTTGATGGTAATAAATACCATATGGTGGCTTATGGGCTTGGTATTACCAAGTTTAACTACTGGCATGATAGTAACCTATAATATAGTATAGTAGTAAATTCCACATCAAAAATAGTTTTGATAATCAAGTTTTTGTAAAACTTCAGAGGTAAAACATGCATGATATATACTGGTAAATATTGTATCAGCAAGCAATCAGGATGCTTGCCTGGTATCTCTTGTGTCCCTGGTTCTGGAGTGACTGGATCTTGAAACAGAGCTTCACGACACTCCCTTCCTCTTCGTTTTCTAACGCCGTAAAAGGAATAAAGGACACACATAAGAACCAAACAAGGCAAGCAACCATATGTAACAATTACATACAGCAAGGAAATCTAATAATAACCAATCACACAATTATTAATGGTGGCAAACAATCAAACAAACACACTTGGCAGAAATGCCATTTAATAAGACAGCTTAAGGTTGGAGGGACATATCTCACAACCTTAATATCATGGATTCAGTGGGTGTGCCACTCTCATACCAAGATATTAATAAGCCCAAAATACACTTAGGTTCACAAGGGTGAGCCTACTAAAAGTATATAAAACATGCACAAAAATAAGCATGGCAATGGGTCTATCAACCACACCACAAAAGAAAAAGGTAGCTATTCTATTAAGCCTAAATTCATATCAAGAATAAATAAGACACATGATTTGCAAAAGTTACTCTTACAAATCAGTGAGCCTACACAAGTGTAACAAGTCAATATATTCATCACAAAACACACAACTTCTCATAGTGAGAATAATAGAAACAATGACTAAAAGGAGGAATCCTGTAGTCATGTTTCTAATAAAAGTTTGCTATGCAAGCAAGCCTAATAAGTAAAATACTAAAATGCAAACAAGGAACCATGTTATCATAATGGGAATGAAAACATGTCCTCATGCAAGGATACACAAATATCCACCAAACACAAGTTGGCAGGAAAAACAATTCAACACAAAAACTGCTAAGGAAACTAGTACTACTCACCCACGAAGAATCAATGGATGCATTTCAATAAAGTAATTGAAATACAACCAGAGGGTCCATGTCATAAAAACAGTAGTGAAAAACACCTACACTTTCTATAACAAAAATATCTCATTTAACAAAACAATGCATCAATTTGCAGGGCAACTCCTACATACTAGTGGTAATAAAAAGGGCATTACTTAGAGGAATCAATCAACACTTCAGAGATGAATTTTTCCTAGCAAACCACACATGATTATAACCACTTACAAACAGAAGCAAACCCATTTTTGTTTAGCACAAAAATTCCCAAAGCACAAATACTAGGCACTCATTAGTTATGAAACTACATAAGAGAGATGCATCTAGTTTGGGGAAATAATGTTTCCACCAAAAATGCAATGAAACCAGTGGGTGTTCCACTAGCATAACAAAGCATTAAGAGGTCACAAAGCCTCTGGTTATACTTGACAAAAATTAGCAAAATACTAAACTAGCATCTAGTGCATTAACCATACTAGTAGAAAAAACTAGGATGCAAAAATAAGCAATGTAATGCTACTCATGCTATTGTTTTCACACAAGTGAAAACTCTAGGGGTCAAGTACTCATAATAACATACTCAAAATGCTACTGGTCCTATGAAGATAACACAAAAATATGTGGCAATTGCAACCACAAATATTAATGCCAAAAATTCCACACATGAGGGAATTTTTCCAAAACATTTTCATAGTAATGATTAAACTACTCATGCTTTTATACCAATTCAAAAACAAGCTAGTAGAGGTGATACTAACACAAATTCAGTACCAATATGGTACTGGATCCAATCAACAAATCCAAGTATTTGCACACAATTTCATCACCCAAAATTATATGCAAGTATTAAACTAGAGAATCAACATATGCTCTTAATATAAATCCTATTTATTCTCAACTCAAATCCACACAATCTAACATGCTAAAATAGTTAAGTAACACTTATTAAACAAGTTCACACAACTTATTATGCTAGAAAAATATTGCAACACAAAAATATCATAACACAATTTAATTACTTAAAATGCCAAAATGGCAGAAACAAGCAAAACAAAGATCTGTCCACCAAATTTTATAGGATGCTCTAGAAATTAAACCCTTCTAGGTTTAGATAGTCCTAAACATATACAAGACCATCCAATTGTTTTGCATCAAAATTCATCTTTAATTAATTTATAAAAATCACCAAAGTGCTCACTGGTGTTTTACCAAATTGCATGCCATTTCCAAAATACAATGAATTTGGAAGCAAGGTTAACTTCTTTAGTTAGGAAATTTCAAGGGCTTTCCAATGCAATTGGCCTCACTTCATTTAGAGTTGTAAAATAAAAATGGTGCTCATTTTGGTGTTTCTGGTACCTGTTGCCAAATCATTTTTCATTTCAAATCTATTCATCCAAAAGTAGATCTACAAAGTTGAGGTGGTTTAGATTTAGTTGATCTAGCACTGTGATTTTTGGTTTGGTCAAACTCATCCTTTAAGTTAACTTTTAGGCTCAAAAGTAAACATGCTCTTTTCTGTAAAGATTTAAAAGGAAAAAGACTTAACTGGGCCAGATCTACTAACTGGGCCGGCCAGGATCTACTCTCACCGCGGCAGATCTACCCGCTGGTCGCTGACGCGCGGGCCAGCCAGCCACGCGGGCGCCACGCGGGCAAGCGCCAGGCCCACGGGCAGGTTCAACGTGTTCTCGCGCGGTCAAGGGCGCTGACCGCATGACGTCGTGATGGCGTCACCCGCCGGCGGAACGTCTCCGGCGAGCTCGTAACGACGCAATCCGAGCACGAGTTCGTGAAATAGAATCACCTACGAGTTGTACTCGACGCGGGCAAGCTAACGGAGGCACCCTCGCTTCCCGGGAAGCACCGGAGGGTGGCCGGCGACGAGGGCGCACGGCGGCCCGGACAGCGAACGCGGCGCGGCGAGGATCTAGGGGGAGAGGGAGAGGGGAAAAACGACCGGGAGGGTCTCTTGCTCACCATGAACATGATGGAGGTCTCGGCTAGGGCGGGAGAAGGCGCGAATCGGCGGCGATAGCTCGCCGGAGCTCGTCGGGGCCGGAGAAGAAAAGTTGACGGCGCGGGCACCACAGGGCATTCCGCCTCAATTCCTTCAGTGGAGATGTCAAGCATGACTAGACGGAGACAATGGGGACCACGGCGGCCGGCGGCGTGCTCGCCTGCGGCCAAATCGACGGTGGCCAAATCGGGCTAGGGTTTCGGTTTTGAGGATTTTCTTGAGAGAGAGAGGAGAGAAAAATCAAGGGGGAGAGAGGGGGGGCAATGGGGAGACAGACCACATGGGGGGCCTCTTTATCCTCAATGATTCCTTCCCTTCGAAGCAATGGCTAGGTGCACTGTTTTCTACAGCAAGCTAGAGGTAGGAGATGACTCAGATTTAATTTAGGTCCCTGCAAAATTTACAAACAGGTCCTTCTCTTTTCTGAAAATGGATGTTTTCCCTAATCAAACAAAGTCAAATTGAAACCTCTTGCCCAAAATTCTTATTTGATGAGATGCACAACATATGTGAAAATTGGCTCAATTTGATAAACTTCATAATTCAAAGTTGTTTAAATTTGAATTCTGACATAAATGGACATTGAATTTATTAATCTACTTAGGAGCTTCCAAAAATGATAATTTTTGGCACACAATCCTTATTTGATGTGTTCCTTATGTGGTAGAAAATTCAAGTCATTTAGAGTTACCTCATAGAACAAACTTGTTCAAATTTCAAAAACGTGCTGTCAAGAAAATAGGGGTTTTTGGCAACTTAAATTATTCAAAAACTTGTGCCCTTTTGGTTTTCATCCTTATTTATGCTATAGAGCAAGTGGTATTTATTTCATGGCATTTGGAAGAAGTTTGTAGAACAAACTTGTTCAAAATCCCAAATGTTCCTGTGGAGAAAAACCATGTTTTCAGGACTTTAATGAATTCCATTTTTGGTCTCCTCTTTGTGTGTGTTCCTAATTTGATATAAGGAAGCAATGGTATGAATTTCAGATCATTTTATTAAGTTTCCAGAAGTAACTTGTTTAGTTTTCTGTTTCTGGAAATATTGGAATTTCTATTTAATAAAGCACTTGGCTTTTCTTTAGCAATGCTTTGCCAAAATATTTATATGACTAGAGATAGCAAGTCAATGATCTCAAATACTTTTGTTTTTAAGATTGCAAGGTTGGAAAAACATTTGATAATATTTTGGTGAAGCATTTAAGAATGCCTCCTTTTTCTGATATTTCTTTATGGAAATTTTATTAAGTGTTTCCTCTTCATTAATTTAGGTATTGGAATTATATTCAACAAGTATGGGACTCATAAGATAGTTTTTGGAAAACTCTTTGATCAATATTTACTTTAGAAAATATTGTCAAAGTCATTGGAACAATATGTTGAATATTTTTAGTTTACTGCTTTGCTATCTTTTTAAGTTTGCTTTCAATTTCTTAGCCATGTAAGATTATATAATTAGTTTGTTTAGTTGCACTCAAACAAACACAAACAAACACAACCAAGGTTTATTAGTCAAGCAAATTAGCAAAACAACTGTGTTAACAGGTATTCCAAAATTGGGATGTGACAAGTAATCCCGTGCAAGAGGCATAAAATAGCAAACCCACTACAAAGGTGGAAGATACGACACCCGCCAATCCAGCGATGAACTCGGAAGTTGACTCTGTACTAGCCGCCATTGAGGCGAGATTAGAGTCAGAAACCGGATCAGATGATTTCGATTCCGAAGACGAAGACGTGGACGCCTTCGAAAGAAAAGTTAAATATTTCCAAGAGGGATTCCATGAAGTACTAATGGCGAAACCGGCTGAAACCACGGACGCCGGCAGTCAGGATAGCCCTAAAACCCCTCCGCCAGAGGAAGAGAGAGAAGATGGAGAAACATCTCCGATATTTCCCAACGTCAAGGAATTGACAGAGGACGAACCTGTTAAAAAACCTCCTTCTTCCAAGAAAAAGAACAAGGCCGCTAAAAAACTCCAATACAAACTCTGGAAGAAGAAATTGGCTGATCCAGCTGAAAGCCCGGAAGTAGGAGATGCAAGCGGAACAAAACTTGCGGAGAAGAAAACAAAAGAAATCCTTGTTCCGCCAATGACAGAGCAAGAAGAACAGGATCTGTTACAAACCCCAGTGGGACTAAACGAACCCCCTGAGATGCTGGAAGCCAGGAGACGAGCCTTTCAAAGGCAACAACAACATCTACTCAGATCTCGTGAACACCTCCAAAAAACCCAGGATGACATCAAGCTCATGAAGGAAGAAATAGAGGAGTACGAGAGAAAGAATAAATCTGGCATTAAACCTACAAGGTTACCCGGAATCGTAAGACCGGAAGTACTGCTGCCAAAAGAAAGGTTCCACAACCCATCTTGGCAAAAGCAGGTAAACGGCAAAGATGCCAGGGGCAAACCAATATACAAAACCGCAGTAGAAAATGCGGAAACAGCGTTTATCATCCTCAACAATGACCTGTACTCCAATGGTGAAAAACTCCAGGGGGTGTATGCTTTCCTAGGAAAAGCATTGCAACAACAACAGCGGGCCCAAGAGCGATCAGGGAAGTTGCACGATAACTCCACCCTATGCAAAACAGCTACTTGCGTTGCTGAAGCACCTGGACCGGAAGAACCTAGAGATTCCGGCAATTCAAAGGAAAGATAAGAAAAACCCCGACAATAGGGACGAAGCGTCTAGAACCGGATCCCATCTCCCGAAAGGTGGAGGCAAACCCCACGATCGGGAAGAAAAACACCGGAATGACGGCAAAGCAATGCCACCTCCGAGAAACCCTGCCGAAAAAGCCGGAAGACATGATGCACCTCACAGGCGTGAGAGATCTCGGACACCTCCTAAGGATAAAGAAAGGTACAGGAGTAGAACTCCGCCTCATCCAAAAGGGCGTGATCTTGAAAGAAATAGAAACGATCCCGGAAAAGCGCGTCCGCGCAACAATGGAAAAGAAAGGAGCAGATCCCCTTCTGTCCATTCAGCCAAAAGATATTCCGCACACATTGATAGGGCGGAAAAGGATGATCTATACTTTGGGCCTAAGTGTTTCACTGATAGGATCCGAAGGATAACCCTGCATTCTGGCTTTGCCAAGGTCGGTCCAACGTACCAGAAATACACCGGCAGTACAAACCCGGATACCTAGCTCTCAGACTACTATACAGCCGTCCAGATTAACAATGGGACAGACCTGGAAGCTGTAAAGTTTCTTCCCCTAATGTTACTAGAGGGAGCCAGAGATTGGATCAATGGATTGCCATCAAGAACTGTCGACAGCTGGGATGATATGGCTCGAGTATTCACTCAGCACTTCCGGGGAACGTACAAACGCCCGAACAACATCAACCAGCTGAACCGTTGCACCCAATTTGAGGATGAACCATACGTGGATTTCATCTCCAGATGGACTGCAATGAAGAATAGTTGTTCTGGAGTAACTGACGTACAAGCAATGCATGCTTTCGTCAATGGCCTGAAACCCGGACTTGTACCGTTCATAGTCGGTTCCAAACAGCACAAAGATCTCGGATCTATGCTTACAACCGCCAATGAACACGCTGCAGCCGAAGACGACATCAGAGCAAGAGGAGGCAATATCGACACACTGATACTGGCCAAGAAAAATCCTCGCACTGAGAAAAAAGGAACTTCAGAAGCAACACCAAAACCCAAAGAAGTTAATATAGCCTTTGGAAGTGAAAAAGGGAACAAATGGAAAGGACGCAGTTCAGAACCAATCAACTACACTAAAGAAGAGTGGGAGAAGATTAAGTCTGAACCCTGCATCCACCATTCACAATTTGGGAAACCCACCCATACCAACGCGCAATGCCGGCTGAATAAGCACATGAAAGGCAGTGCAGGATCCGGAATAAGGGGAAGAATCCCAAAAGGAAGTTCTCCAAACAAAAGCCAGAAGCTGAGAAAGAAGACAGTGAATCGGACACTGATGAAAAAATCCAGGAACAACAGCGAAAAGGCGAACCCAAATTTCCGAGAGTTGATGGAGAGGCACTGTTAACGTTCCTCGCAACTTCGTCAGCAAAGGTGGCCAAAGGAACACTTCGAGAGATAAACGCGGTTGTTCCGGCAACCCCAAAATTCTTGAAGTATTCGAACACACCAATAACCTGGGATCAGTCTGATCATCCTGGAAATATCCCTGAACCCGGCACACAAGCTCTTATCGTAAGCCCTATTGTCGAGAACACTAGGATAAGAAGAGTGCTGATGGACGGAGGATCTAGCATCAACATAATGTACCTGGACACATTGAGACATCTGAAGATCTCCGAGACCCAGCTCAATCACAGCAATATACGCTTCCATGGCATTGTTCCCGGCAGGCAAGCACGATCCCTAGGAGAATTTTCCCTAGATGTCACTTTCGGATAAAAAGATCACTTCCGTCAAGAAAAAGTATCCTTCGAGGTGGTGCCGTTCGAGAGCGTATATCACGCAATACTCGGACGTCCAGCTTTCGCCAAATTTATGGCAAGATCATGTTATATCTACAACAAGCTGAAGATGCCAGGGCCCAAAGGAGGGGTAATCACCATAACTGGAGACTTTAAGTTGGCGAACAAGCTGGAAAAAGAAAATGCCCTTTGTGCTGAGAAAATCATAGCAAAGGAAGAGCTGAAGGAGCTGGCTAAGGAGGTATCACCGACAGAAATGCCGAGAGGAAAAGAAACTCGGAAGCCAGCAGATAGCTTCAAGGCATCCGAGAATACAAGACAGGTAATCCTAGACCCTAAAGATCCGACAAAGTTTGTCGTAGTAGGGACTGGGATGACCGACAAATAGGAAGGCGAGCTCATCAAGTTCCTCCGTGAGAACTGGGATATTTTCGCCTGGTGTCCGGCTGACATGCCAGGCGTACCCAGGGAACTTGCTGAGCATCAACTCAAGGTGATTCCAGGCTCCAAACCCGTCAAACAAGGTCTCCGTCGATTTGACGGAAGAAGACGGAAGGCTATTGGCAAGGAAATTATCCGGCTTTTAGCAGCAGATTTTCATTCAGGAAGTAATCCACACTGATTGGTCTGCAAATCCGGTATTAGTACCGAAGAAAGACACTACTGCTCTTAGAATGTGTATAGATTACACTGGTTTGAACAAATTGTGTCCCAAAGATAGGTTCGCGTTACCGCGAATTGATCAAATAATAGACGCCACTGCAGGCTCTGAGCTTTTATGCTTTTTGGATGCTTACTCCGGGTACCACCAAATACGCATGAAAAAGGAAGATCAAATTAAGACTTCTTTTATAACCCCATACGGGACGTATTATTACGTAACCATGCCATTTGGCCTGAAGAACGCAGGTGCAACTTACCAGCGTTGCATGCAGCGTTGCTTCCATAGTCAGATTGGCAAAAACGTCCACGTTTACGTAGACGATATTGCTGTCGTAACCAAGGAAAAAGACACACTCCTTGAGGATTTGCGAGAAACCTTCGAAAAGTTGCGCACTTACAAGATGAAGTTAAATCCATCAAAGTGTGTATTCGGGGTTCCCTCAGGAAAACTTCTGGGTTTCATCGTTTCTCACAGAGGAATAGAAGTTAACCCGGAAAAGATCAAAGCCATCTTGAACATCTCCAAACCCACGTGTGTGAAAGATGTCCAAAGATTGACGGGTTCCGCCGCTGCCGTCAGCAGATTTATTAGTCGGCTGGGGGATAAAGCCTTACCACTCTACAAGTTGCTGAAAAAATCCGACAAGTTCGAGTGGACAGAAGAGGCCGATGCAGCGTTAACTCAGTTAAAAGAAACTTTGATGAAAGCCCCGATTTTGGCATCCCCAAAAGACGAAGAACCTATGTTATTGTATCTCACGGCTACAAACCGGGTTATTAGTGCAGTAATTGTTGTGGAACGGAAGAAAGACAAACAAAGCATACCAGATCAGCATCCGGTATATTATATAAGTGAAGTTTTCTCCGAGTCCAAGCAAAGGTATCCACACTACCAAAAACTGGCATATGGCGTATTTTTCGCATCTAGAAAATTACGTCATTACTTCCAAGGACATTCCATAACAGTGGTATGTAAAGCACCACTAGGGGATATAATAAACAATGCGGAGGCAACTGGCCGAGTAGCCAAATGGGGTATCAAGCTAGCAGCCTTCGACATTAAGTATCAGCCAAGGACGGCAATAAAATCCTAGGTTCTGGCAGACTTTGTTGCCGACTGGACGGAAGCAATGGAGAAAACACCAATGCCGAAGTCCGAGTACTGGATCATGCACTTTGATGGATCCAAGATGAAGGAGGGCGCAGGAGCTGGTGTAGTCTTAAAATCCCTTAAAGGAGATACAATGGAGTACGTATTACAAATACACTTCAATGCCAGTAACAACGTGGCAGAATACGAGGCATTGCTTCATGGCTTGCACATTGCAAAAGAAATAGGGGTCAAACGCATCTTATGCTACGGCGACTCGGATTTGGTACAGCATCAGCTCAACCAAACCTAGGATGCAAAGAGCCCTATAATGGCCGAATATCGGAGAACGGTGGACGAGTTCGCCATTTGTTTCTTTGGATTCGAAGTACTCCACGTGAAAAGGGAGGAAAATTGGAACGCGGATGCATTAGCCCGCATGGGTCAGAAAGAGTAAAAATCCTACCACCAGGTGTGTTCGTCCAGCATTTGTACGAGCCATCCATAAAAGGTGGAGATATCGATTATCCCCTGGCTTCCGAATCAATTGAAGTTATGCTCGTTAACACGGAGTGGACAATACCATATTTAAACTTCTTAGTAAATCAGAAGTACCCGGAAGGAGCAGACGAAGTCTTGCAGAGACAAATTCAGCGTCGATGCAAAGGATACACGGTAATTGATAATTGCCTGTATAAACACAGTACTTCCGGAATCTTTCTACGGTGTATTTCACCCGAAGAAGGACGAGAAATCCTGCAAGAAATCCATGCCGGAGATTGCGGACACCATGCTCAATCAAAAAGCATAGTTAAAAAAGCATTCCGTGCCGGGTTTTTCTGGCTAACAGCCAAGACAGATGCTGAACACATAGTTAACACATGTGAAGGGTGTCAATATTACGCCAAGCAGACCAATATGCCGGCCCAAGCACTCAAAAGTATCCCAATTACATGGTCGTTTGCGGCCTGGGGGCTAGATATGATGGGACCATTCAAAACGGCGCGAGGCGGACTTACACATCTAATTGTAGCTGTGGACAAATATACCAAGTGGGTGGAGGCTAAACCCATCAAAAAGCTTGACGGTGTAACTGCCAGAAATTTCATCATTGACATAGTCATGAGATACGGCGTTCCACATAGCATAATAACCGACAACGGGACAAATTTCTCCATTGGAGAGTTGGCAAAATATTGCCGAAAAACGGGAATCCGCCTAGATCTCGCATCTGTGGCACACCCGCAATCCAATGGCCAGGTCGAGCGAATGAATAGCTCAATCCTGCAAGGAATACGCCCAAGACTCGAATCTCCTCTTCATAGAGCGGCTGGAGCATGGGTAGAGGAGTTACCTTCTGTGCTTTGGAGCATTCGAACGACGCCAAACAGGTCAACTGGGCAAACCCCGTTTTTCCTAGTTTATGGTGCGGAAGCTATCCTTCCAACGGACATGATCCATGATAGCCCAAGAGTGCGGGATTTCGATGACTCGGATGCCGAAGAAGCACGACAGGATGCTGTCGATCTCTTAGAAGAGGAACGAGAACTTGTGCTCCAAAGATCCGCCATTTACCAGCAAGGTTATCGTCGTTATCATAGTCGAAAAATCAGACATCGTTTTTTTAAAGAAGGTGACTTAGTGCTGAGATTGGTGCAGCAAAGAAATCAGAAATTGGCCCCAGTATGGGAAGGACCATTTGTAATTAGCAAAGCTATGAAAAATGGGTCATATTATCTTGTAGATATTCGGGACACGGAAGATGATCCTGAAAAGCCGAATCGCAAAAGAAAGAGAAAGATAGATGATGAACTAGGAGAGACAAAGAGGCCTTGGAGCATCCAGCAGTTACGTCCCTTCTATACTTAGTTCAATTTCTATGTAAACATCTTTGAGATCATGAAATAAAGTTGTCGGAATTTTGGTATCCATGTTTTTACAAGTTCATTATAGTACAAAGCATGATTCCACCTTATCTATTTCCCAATGATCTTACAAAATACTCAATGTTAACCCGAATTGTGCCTGCGTGCTCGGTGTTTAAAACCTGAATGATTTTCAGCCTGCTAACGGCTAAAGGAAACTCGGATTGTGCCTGCGTGCCCAAGTTTCAAAAAATTCCTTGCTTTTCTCTAAGTATTATCTGATTGTTTATGTGTTGGGTCACTGGAGCTAGTTAGTAAAAATGCCTTTAGTATGATCCATGTTTCCGAGTTCAAGCTGATCGGTTATACCCAGTTACTCGGCATGATGATTCACAATACTATTGAGCCATTTCAAACACTAAGGACAGTTAAAACATATAAGCCAGAGAACTTAGAAGATAAAGGAATACTAAAATCCGGAAACCTTGCAAAGAATTTCATAATTAAAACTGCAAAGGGAGGAGTTCTTGCTCATTTAAAAGGAATAGAAGCATTACAATATGAATTACATCTTGAAAGTGCAGTAATGCTCCTATTTTCTTCTTTCGCCATCCAGGTTCAAGGTAGCCCTTTCAAGCATCCGAGTCTTCCTCGCTGCTATCATTCTCGGGGGCTTTGAGGATCTCCTCTTCTGGATAGGTGATGGAGATATTCACCATGGAGGCGTGTGACGCCCCGGGATCGGGCACTATGCAGATTTCAGCATTCCCGCCAAAATCCACATAATAACCGATTCCAGGTTGCCAATTGTGATAACATTACAATAGTTCACGAATAATCCACAACAACAACAGCAAAGATATATACAAGAGGACTCAAACGAGTCAGGGATACAACTGATACAATACCAAGATCCAAATAACAGCGGAAGAAACAACATTCGTCCGTCTACGGACAAGATGCAAATTGGACTAAGAGTCCTGAAGATAACCGAGAGCGTCCAATCCCTGCCCAGGCCAAGCCGGAGGGATTCCCAAGCTAACGTCGTCAGACTTCAAACCTGTTGACTGCAAGTTGGAATTTGCAGCCACGAAAGAGATTCGTGGGTCAGTACGGTTAAGTACTGGCAAGTGGATAACCCATACTCACAAGATACCGGCGTAACCAGTCATCACAAGATACAAATACTTTGGGTTCAACGGAAAGGAAGGGGTTGTTGCAAATAAGCGGCAGCGGGCTGCACTAACCAACTACAGAGACTCACTACAACTTCCGGCTAACAGAAAGAAGATAAGATAGCGTATCGTAACCAACTAGTACTAACCACCAAACAATACCCATCCAATGTCACCCCCTACTAAGGAAGCAACCCAAGGATAACTCACACTGTTGATTAAGGTGAAGTTCAGGTTATTGTGACAATATGCCTATTACTAGTCAAGTTATTATTAATTAGGTGTAAGTTGTCTGAGTACTTGTTAGCCAGTACTTTCACCAAGTAATCCATAACCGCGGAAAACACGGCTTCTCGAGAAGATTTATCCCTGCAGGGTGTGCTCCAGTACCCGTACACACTCAAGCCACTAACTAAAACTCAGGTTGGCTTGACACGACCCAGACCATCTCTACAACCCATCCTAGGAGCCACGGAGCTATAAGGTCCTAGCCACGCAGCCGAATACTCAGCGCAGGTGTGCAAAACTCCCGCAGGACACAACACCCCGGCACTACAGGCCTCGCCCTATATGCATCATCATCATCATAACCATCACCAGTAACCATGGGGGGCCCTCCCATTATGCAAAGGAGCAAATGGAACACCCGAACTAAGTGTGGCTCTTCGGACAAGCTGCAGATCAGGTCTAAGTCGAGGGGGGTTCCATACCACCACCCGGATGCGGTGAGCACGCTCATCATGGATCAGTAGACAAGACCCTTTTCCTAGTTAAGTTCGACACTAGCAGGCTTCAAAACCCTAACCCGGGCCTCCTGCCGGTGCCTTAACATCAAATTATTATTACCCAAACAATAACAAGTTGTTGATTGAATTGTAACCCAACTATCAACTAACAGGTGATAGAACAAAGGAAAACAGGACTAGAGCGCAAACAAACCTAAGCATGCAACTACGACACGGGGCCAACGAGGTAAACAACCAACAGTTAATAGGAAGTGGAAGGAAAGGCTATATCATGGCTGCAAGGTAAACATATAATAGGATCGAGACACAAGCATCGAATCAAAGGCTAGAATAAGAACAACGGGAAGAATCGGTAACAAGTGATGAAAGGCAGCCATTTGGCAGCAAGTGAGTATACTTGCCTGAGATCCAGCAAGGTAGCAGAACTTGTCGTTGCTCACATCATCTCAGCGTCCTATCCGCGAAGAAGCAACGAACTAGAACAAATACCGGATGCAACAATTACTACTACGGCAAAAGATCCAGCATGATCCTATTTTATATGCATGACATGGCAAGATGCAACAGGGGAAACAACTTAAGCAATTTAATCGGAACCGGAGTCCGGAGAAATAGGAATTGGTTCAAGTTGTTTATCTAACCATCAATATTAAATGTTGATTAACAGGGTTAAACAAGGTAGAGGTGATCTATCCAATATTAAATGGAATAGGGCAACAATTGAATTAAATACCCCAACACATTCCATATTTATTTAATAGGTGACATTACTATTACCCGAACCCACCAAATGCGATGCAACATGATGACATGATAATTATAAAAATAGATGACATGTTATAGAAAATAGGGCATAAATATGTAGGGCTGGGGTTTAGGGTGCACACGTGTGGAAAGAAGATCTTCGGGTTCGGCGCTGGTGTCTTCGGGATGAAGAAGAAGAAGACGACGAAGAGGGAGATAGACGGCGGCGAGGAAGGATGGAAAGTAGACGTTCTCGCGTCGTCGTCGAGGTAGTCGAAGTAGGCGTAGTCGACGTCGGGGGCGTAGGCGTTCCGATGTCGATGTAGTAGCGGAAGTAGTCGTTCTCGTGCCGTAGTCGAAGTAGTCGTTCACGTTCCGTAGCCGAGGTAGTCGTTCACGTCATTGGTGGTCGTTGTCGATCTTTTCATCGAGGTCCGAAGAGGAAGTAGACGTTCGTTCTCAAACCACACGATCATCGTCGTCGACGTAGTCGTTCAACATCCGGAGCCGGTGTAGTCGTAGTAGTCGTGGGCGAACCGCTACCGCATCGTCTTCGGGGTCGGAGGTGATCGTGACGGTCCCGGTCTTCGGGCGCGCACGAAGGCGGCCAACGCAAAACGGACATGACGAAGGCGATGTAGTCGTTCACGGTTCGTCGGGGGAGTAGTCGTGGTCGAGGTTTGTTCCGAGGTCCTCGGGGTGGCGGTACTTGTTGGCGGCGATCTTGTCGATGCAGTACCGGTCGGTGTCGAACTTGTCGCCGGGAATTTTGTTGTCGGGGTCACCTAGACGCGCCCAAGAGCGGCCACCACAAAGCCGAAGCGACAACGGGCATTGCGCACAGCCACGGGAGCAACACAGATAGGCGGCGGGACACCGAGGCCCTTGCGGTCTTTTCGTCAAACACCTGTCGAGCGTCATGGGCAGAGTGAGGAGGGACGGGCTCGGGGAGATGGAGCTGATGCGGGGCTCGGTCGTGGAGGTTGGGCCGAGGACGACGAGCGGCAAAATGAGGACGGCACGGGCTCGGCTGCCGTGGGGCGGACACCTACCGGCGGGCGCCATGGCGGGACAGAGTGCTCGCTGTCCTGTCCGTCCACGCGGGGGAGGCAGGGAGCAGGGCGCGGCCCAGCCGACGGGCGCGCGGCCATGGAAGGAGGTGAGCTCGGAGGAGGGCTCTCCGGCGAGCTGCAGAGGGAGGCGAGGTCGGCGACGTTCGCCGCGGAGACAAGGACGGCGGCAGAGGGAGAGAGAGCCGGGAGGGAGGCGGCGGACGGGACAGAGGAGAGGGAGGCGGAAGTAGTCGGGCTTGGGAGGGGCGCGGCCAGGAGGGAGGCGGCGGAGGGAGTGCGGGGTCGAGCCCCTGGCGGCGCTCTCGGGAGGAAGGAGACGATGGGTCGCTGCAGTATCGATCGATCGATCCTCTCTCCTTTTTTTTCTTTTCCTTCCGTGCGTGCGTGAGTGCGTTGTGTGCGTTGTGTGCTGTGTGTGTGCGGCTCGGGTGCGTGTGTGTTACGTGTGGGTTCTGGGCGTGTGTTGTGTGCGTTAGGGTTGGGGTGAGTGCGTGTGTTGTGTTGGGTGTGGGTTCGGTTGGGGTGGCCGGCTGGGCCTTAGATGGCCCAGTTCGGTTGCCTCCCAACATTTTTTTTATTATTATTATTTCTCTTATGTAAAAAAAAGAACCTTTTGTTATTACATTTCTTGAGTGAAAAAAAAGACAAATAAGGTTTTGCTAAAACAAAAGGGAGAGGATTGTTATAGCAATAAAAAAAATAGGGTTTAGAAACAAATAATTTTTTGGGTTAGAAAAAATGCAATGCTATGCATGATGACATGATGCGAAAAAAAAGAAAACAATCAATTTCTAATTGGTAAAACCCCCGGGTGTTACAAGGCGATCTTGGTGGCGTGGCCTTTGATTTCATCAAAGATGGTATTTCGTTGGGTTTCCGTGTATCCTTGAGGGATACCGGACGCCACGCGCCAAGACTTTGCACCAGGGTAGTGCATACGCATAAGGCCAAGCGCCATGCATGCACCACCCCGTGCAGCGGAGCGAGGATGGATTCCCTCGACTCCGCCACCTCCAAGATGGCACCCGGAAGTTTCTCAACTTCCGAGAACTCCCCAGTCCTTGTGGGAAGGAACCTGTTGACCAGCTGCATGCCAGCAGCTCTGATCGCAGTCCATGTCTTCCCAAAGGCTTGGATTCTATCAATCCGAGCAAGATCTGGGTTAACTCCTGTTTTTCAAACAAAAACAACCAAAAAGGTTAAGTGAAAGAGCAGGGAAAGAAACTAAGACATGGAAAAATGGTAAATGAAGTAAAACTTACCGATGATCTTGTCGATTTCGGAGCCTTCCTCCAGGCGCAGATTTAGGGCATTTTCCAAGTCTTGAATGGTGGACTTGTCCTTTTCCGCCTGTTCGGAAGCCTTGGAATGAGCAATTTCAAGGGCCAGATTGCTGGCTTCTAGATCTTTCTGAGCCTTCACAAGTTGCTTGTGAAGGTCCAGGTTTTCTTCATGGAGACTGGCAGCATTTCTGGCATCTTCAGCTATTTGCTGGGCCTTAGCCAAAGCAGCTGGAAAGCAAGGAAAATTCCGAGTTTAGAAATCCCGGAAAAAGTACTTAGACAGCAAGCTGAATAACAAACTTCAGAGGGATAAAGTTTACCTGTTGTTTCCTTCAGCTGCAGCTGAGACGATGCCAGCTCCGTATCTTTCACCTCAAGAATAGAAAGAAGATTTCTAACTTCCTTGTTCTTGACGGAAAGTTTATTGAAAACTTCCATGTTAATGGTTTCGGCGGTTTGCTGGAACATGACAAGGAAAAGAATAATTAAAAAGCATCAAGGCAAAAAGTATAAATTTCGTCTAAATGCTTCGGGGCTAGAGTTAAATACCTGGCTCATTCGCTTCAAACCCGCCAAGTTTTCATTGAACTCCTTTGCGTACTCCGCAAAAAGAATTCCGGCCGCGCTTAGGCCGTCGTTGAGGTTCTTGAAATCCTTGTCGAAGGAAGGAATCTCCTCATCGATTGTCCGAGAAGAATTTCCCACCTCTGGGGCCGCCCTTTCCCTCGTGTCCGTGTCCGGCACAACGGGCTGGCTGGGCTCCAACGACTTGGTGGTGGGAGCTGTGGCATGCTCTTCCGCCATCGTGGACGGTGTGTCCGGGGCGATGACGGGAGAAGGTTGAGCGCCTCTGTTGGACACAATCTTGTGCCTTTTCAGCTTCTTTGGCTTTAAGGTGGAGGGAGGCAGGCTAAAGGCAAAAAACAAAAACCCGAAAGAGTTAAAACTCCGAAGACAAAAGAAAACTTCGACAAAATAAATAAACCTGGATGTACTAACCTGGAAGTTGCGACGGGAATACCGTCAAGATCGATGATTTCCTCAGAGGAGGAAATCTTCTTGCGCTTGCGCCCACCTGCAAAGGTGGCGTGCAACGCCTCCAGATCAGCTTCGGAGGCAAGCTCCGAGTCTGGAAGATCAGCAAGCTGTCGAAAAGAAAAATCAGGGTTAGAAGTGAAAAATCCGAGCAAGCATGGCAAAGAACCACCCGAATGACAGAAAAAAATACCTTGGGAGCCGGATTGTCGGCTGTATACATTGGCCGACTCGCTTCATATTGGTCGCGGGATGCGACCAACTGGTTTACGCGCCGCCGCAGATCCTTCGCGGCCCAGTCTTTGCTGGTTGTCCGCATTTGGTCCTTGGCGCCCGTGTATTCGCAGAGGAGACGGCCGCCATGATTGGCTAATGGCTGGATCCGCCTTTCCAACCAGCAAAGGACTGTGTCCATGCCGGTTAGGGGCGGATCCAAGGAGGTGAGCTTGGCGATGCGCCGCTTGATCCTTAGTAGATCAGGCGGCAGGACTTGGACGGCTTCTGTTCCCCAATTCTCTTGGGGAACAGCAGCGGTGTTGGTGAAAGGTGGAACCCCGATGGCCTTTGTCGGAAAAGGAACATCGGGATGATAGAAGAAGGAACCCGTCCGGAATTTGACGGATTTCGAGGTTCTAATCTTGGGGAACCATTCCTCCCTAAACCTCCTAAGGGTGAAGGAGATGGTCCCGCAAGTCGGGAGTGCGCCCTCCGAAGAGTTCCGCTTAACCCCGAAACAATACAGAAAGAAGTCTAACCTAGGTTCTATGCCTAAGAAATCCTCGAAAAGGGCCTGGAACCCGGCCATATAGAGAATGGAATTGGGTGGCAGGTTATGAGGTTGAATGTTGTAGTGGGAAAGAACTTGTAGGAAGAAGGCGGAAGGGGGCAAGCCCATACCTCTTAGGAGATGGGAGGAGAGAAGAACCCGTTCGCCGTCGTTTGGCTGGGGTTCGTTCTCGTCCTCAGGGAGCCGCCATTTCCCTTTGAACACCAACCCCTCCTTTTCCATGTTTGGAAGGAGGGATGGGGGAATGCTGCAGGCAACCCAGTTGCCGGCAGTTTCCATTTCTTCATCCGCTCCGGCGGCGGCGGACGCGGCGGCCTCCGCAGCGGCGAGCTCGTCGCCGAGAAGCGTGATCTTCTCCTCCGCCGTTTGTGGAGCGAACGGCGGAGAGAGCGCGGAGCTGGAGCCCGCAAGATCCGCGGTGGCGGAGAGGTTCCCTCCGTCTACCGCGGAATCCATCGTCTTCATAGGCTCGTCACCGGCG
Source organism: Alopecurus myosuroides (assembly GCA_028641055.1). NCBI lineage: Eukaryota > Viridiplantae > Streptophyta > Magnoliopsida > Poales > Poaceae > Alopecurus > Alopecurus myosuroides. The sequence goes on from JAPCYS010002601.1 coordinate 26,817, forward strand.
CGCGTTGGGGAGTCCAACTGCGGGTCCATGTCGTTGATGATTTGCTCGATGTCGCGCGTCACGGTGTGGGCAGGGGAGGACAGTGAGGATGCCATCAGGTGGCGGCGCAGCTCGTCTCCGGTGACGATCTTGGGCGCAGTGGGCGTTCGGTGTTTCTCTGCTTGGGAGCTTGGGCGCTAATGGCGTTCGGAGTGAGAGCGGAAGGTTTGCTGGGAGGACGACGAATGCTATTTATAGCCGGAAATTCGTCACGATACGTGCTAACGACTTTTTTGACCGTTGGATGTTCAACGCGTGTCACTCGCCGGAAAATCCGGGAAATGAATCGACAGGGTGATTATGGTTATCTCCTTGTTTCCCGCGAGAATCTGTCAGAGATATGTTTCTGGGTTTCCCACTCAAAACCCAAACGTCCCTCACGTCAGCAGGATTGTTGACGTAGGAAGTTCCTTCTCCGCGAAGGATCGTGTGAGAAAAGCCGGATTTCCCGAATTCCGAGTTTTACGTTACCATCTCTTTTCAAAAGGAGAATAAGAAGAATCAAGACTGCTGGCCACCATTTCTTGGGCAATATACATTTGGCGAAAGACGGAAAATCAGAGTTTTAATCCTTCTTGGGGGCTACTGTCGGATATATACCGATTAGGGGTATATCAGATGGTAGTCAAAAGTGTCGGATTACCAGGGTGGCCCAACTGGTAGTGGGTTATGGTCCATTGGGCGGCCCAGTAAGCCGACGCACAGAAGCCGGATTCTAGAAGGACCCGGATCACGACCCACGTGATCCGGCTTGGAGGAGAAGACGGATTCCTTACTTTCCAAGTTACAAGCTATCGTAGTCTTCTAGGTTTCCTATTCTGTATGGCCTAATCCGGCTATTATATAAAGCCGGACGGGAGATGAGAGGGGAGAAGAAGCCACAGGCCAACTCGCCGAGAAGTTGATCCTCCGCGAGTAGCTAAACCTAACCTCACATTGTAATTGTTTGCACAGGCTTTAGTCCTGATTAGTGAGATTGCATGAGTAGGAACGTCGTATAACACGACGTACCGAACCTGGGTAAATCCTGTGTCTTTGTCACCAACGCGATCCCGTTTCCCCACTTCTCTACCCGTAGTCTCATGGCACCCCCGTCTATGAAAACTACTACGATGTCTCGACACTGCTCTTGTAGCATCTTCCTCAGCCTTTTCTTTATTTTCATGCTCCAGACGCTGCGCGTCAGACTCGCTAGCTCCGCCACTCTCCATATTCCCCTAGTCCTGCAATGTGAAGCGAACAAACTCATAATTACATCATGCTCATGCTTTCCGAGCCTCACTTCACATGCAACACTAGTCACACAAGTGAAGCAAAATCCAAATCCAAATACAAACAACATATTTTACACAATATACAAGTACATATAGGTCTGTTACAAGCCCTCAACAAAGTGGTTACAGAAAGTAAAGTAGTACAAAGCATCACTGGGTCGCTCACACACTCCATACCCTTATTTATGATACATGGCTCGAAGCTACTAAACTACTACCTCTTTCGAGCCCTCACACACCATCTCCATGGCTGCCACGTCACTACTCAGAGTACATGCCAGGAGTCCACCCAGTGTGGCATGAAGTCCTACGCACTATCTAAGGGACAAACGGTCTCCCGGATGGAACATAATTTGTGTCTAAAGTGTCCACAACCGGGGTGTCGCTCAGAAGAAGCCCGTCCACGTCCAGATAACTCTCAAGATAAGACGCAAACTCCTCGGTACTCATATACTGCGAAGATCCTCCCACTCCAAAGCAAGTGGTACTAGTGCAGTAACTGTGATCAAAGGGTGCCTCCTGCATAGGTTGGGTCTCTACCTGCTCCTCATAAACTGATGATATGTTTATGGCAACGATCTCCGCCTCATCATCTGTATAGGCTGCTACTTCCTCCATACTAGCCTGATCCCCATCCTCTGATACCAATCAAACCTCCAGCCATCAGAATTCTCCATAAAAGAATCTGACTCTGGGACTCCACCAAAGATATTTGGCTTTGTGTCACTAGGTTCGTCCGAAATTCCATACGAGTTGTATGGCTCCGGATCACTAGGTGTCATGATAGGATAGTGGATACGTTCTGGAGTATTGAAATACCTAGACTTCCTAGTTTGATTTGTCTTCTTAGATGATCCTGCTCATGGGGTATGGTATGGTTCATCCCTCTCCTGGACCACCTTCTTGCCCTTCTGCTATGAGCTATGGGATGTTAACAGATCTTCCAACATACTATCCATGTCCTCTACTATGACCTGGTGAGTCCTATAGAAAGATCCCAACAATGACCTATATCGATCTAACAGTCTGGTGGCTAGTTTTGGTTTGGTCTTAACCAACGCAGAATGGTCCAGTGCCAATTCTGAGGTCAGGTTGTCATGTGGAATAGCGGTGAAACTGGTACCTGTTAAGTGATCCGCGTATACTCCCTGATGGTTGCTAGTGCTTCTACTACAGCCTCATGGTAAGCTGCCGACTGACTCCTACCCTCGCCACTTGGTGTAGTCACATCCGGTGTCAACTCTCTGGGTATCAGGATTAATACCATGTACTTCAGAATGGTCTCACCATGCTTGTAGGTGTAAGTGTTGACTTTGATATTGGTATCAAAATCAAAGGCTTGAAGTAAAGCTCGCATTTGATCCGTCAATACACCCTCGTAATCCTTAAGCCACTCGTGCGCTACCCATACAGTTCTTTCTGAACTCCCGCCTTTCATCGGCATTGTTCACAAATAACATAAATGTTATTAATAGAGTATAATAAAGATTCAATACTCTAGAAATATGACCGGAATATTCCCAAGTGAATACCTATCATACTTCCAGCGAACTCTTTATCATTACGTTCTAAACACAACAGGGTATATCCCTTTACTAGGTTTCCAACCTAAGGTCAAAGCAATTGCTCTGATACCAGCTGCGGTGACCCAACATACCACTACATGTTGTAGTACGCAAGTCGTTGATATAACACTCACAGAACACCGTTCCGCAAATATTACATCCCTTAGGGTGGTACAGCAGAAATATTACAGGACTAGATTGTCATACAAACATATATTACAAAACATAGTGTGCTGACAAGAGAATGATCTCATGATGAGGTCATCTCATTATTGAAGATGTAACAACAACTGAACTATAAAGTAGGTTCATACATGGGAACTCAACAGCCTAATATAGAAGTTCAAGGCTGCTCGATTCAACCGTGCTAAGTTATTTGTTTCAGACCAGGCTAAACCTAGTCAGACTCTGCCTCGTCTGGGTCAGCTCCATATTGGATGGTGTAATCCACCCCTTCCACTCCTCTGGAGAGATCTAGCTCCTCGTAGAATATGTCTTCCTGGCCTCCGAGGATGTTGAATGATGCCTCTTCAAGGTTCTCATAGCCTAAACAGAGGGTCAAACGGGATCGAATGAGTAACAAGCGTTACTCAACAAGTTCATTAAGTACGGAGGTAATTGATGCACTATCTACGGTCTTCGACTCTAAAGAGTCTAGACTCATGCAAGGTTTTATAAATCTTTCTTCAAGAGATTGCTTTTAATACTGAAAAGTATGCCCGCTAGACCATCACAGGACTAGAACTTCATGGAGTTGCCTTTCCTGTAGCCTTCCCAGTTCCTTCTCGGAACAGGGGGTAACATGCCACGTCCTTTTACACTCTGCATAGGTGCGTTACTTTACCCATGGGCGATCAAAACCATGTTGTACAACCAGACGCGCGATCCTGTCCACGCCCACTTAGGTGTGGGGCCCGGTTGTTGATCCAAGCCAAACCATGCTTCTCCGCACAACGCATGCCCACCCATTTCTGCCAGCGGGTTGAACCCTTGATTCTACCCCTCACTATAGATATCTAGGCGCCCCTGGCAGGCCATCATAGACCCAGAGGCTGTGGGAATTAAGGGATCCCACCCCTGGGCATGTAGTCTCGCAAGACCTACAGCGTACGGCTCTGGCAGCCCGTTGACATGCGAATGAAAAGGTCACAGCTAACTTACTCGCCCCATACAAGACCCATAGTCAACGCGGTATTTACGGCGCACCGAGTTCTGACGGCATTTGTGGTTAAGTCCTAGGTAATACTTTCCCGTGAAGATGGAACCTTCCTTAGACCTATTGATCTTACCATGGTTCCATCCGCCCACCAAACAGAACACTACCACTCGGGTAGTCATTCAATTAGTCATCTTATTATAAAAATAGGATCATGCATTCTCGTGAGCATAGGTTGTATTACAATAGGGTTTTGAAAATAGTTGTTAAGAAATATTTCAGAGGACATGAGCAAGTGATGAACTTGCCTTGATACGGATAAGTAATGGAGTCTGATACTTGGTGTGGCTCCTAACTTCCTTGTTCTACAAAATACCATCATTGTCTGGTAAAAACAATGTTTAAAGAAGCAAATGATGATATTATGCATAATAATGATATGTATGCAATCCTTTGAATTGATTTTCATTAACTAAGCAATTGTGGTATTTAATTATTTTTTAATTTATTATTTATTATTATTGTTATTTATTTTATGTTATTGTGTCAACAACTCTTGATGAATCAGAGAGTATTTATTTTAATATAATTGAATATCCAAATTATATAATTGGATATTTATGAAAGAATAATATTATTATTGACTATGTATTAATTTTATTAATTTTTATTGAAGTTATTATTTTAAAAATTGTAGAACTAAGATAACAAGTATTATTCAATTAATTTAAATTATCAAAGTATTAAAGTGTTGTATTTTGATTTTTATTAGTTTAATTATGAATTTTAATAATTTACAGAATTTTTATTTATTAGATTTTATTTTCAATTTGTTTTATTTCTGAAATGGTCAAAAGATCATTCAACCCCTAGGCTGACTGGTGGGCCAGCTCCCACCAGGGTTGCATCCAACCAGATCGGGAGAACTCCCGAGCCCGAGTGAGACCCGCACCGCACCCGCACCCTATCCTTCTTCCCCCCGCTCCCGCGACTCGCCTGGCGACCGAGTCGCCGCCGCCGTCGCCGCTTTCTTCCGACCGATTCCGATCACCTCCTGTCGAATATGCATCTCAACAAGTCCCTCGAATGAACCAATAGGGTTTCAAGTGAGAGAACGAGTAGGCACTGGTGACAATCGTCGGCTAACAGGGGGCAAGATTTACCCAGGTTCGGGTCCCTCGTAGAGGTAAAACCCTTACTCCTGCTTCTGTTGATCTGTATTAACGAGTAGATCGGTTACAATGGGGGATGCTCAAGTCGAGAGTATGATCTCGATCTCAAGGTTTCGAAGGTGCGGTATTTCTTGGTCCTCCCCTCGGTGGTTCTTCTGGCTTTATATAGATAGCCAGGTCTCAAACCGTGCCCGGGGGGATACGAACCCTAACCCTAAGTCGGCTACATGTTTCCTTTCTTAACCCGCAAGGCTTTGCGGGTGGGCTTTGATTGGGCCTTCTAGAACAGTCCATGGTGTTTCCTTTGGAGCTTGGGCCTTGGGCCTTAGACCGGGTAGGCTCACCCGATAGGCCTAGGATCCATTCCTTTGTCAGTAGCCCCCGAGCGTTTACTCGGCTGACAATCTGTCGGGTGGACGCTCAAGGTTTATCTTGATTTCTTTTCGTCTGGTGGCTTCAATCGTTTGAAGAGGGTGTGAACCCCGTATGTGATGCATTCTTGTACTCGAGTATCGAGAAAATAAAAGTACCAGCTTATTGGCTGTTTTCGCAGAAGGATATGGCTTAGTTGCTTGGCTCTCCCGAGCTTAGGGCCAATTAATTGCATCTAGGGCAAAAACAGTTCCGGCCTACGCAAATTCTAGACCTCCGACTCGAATCTGGTGAGGTGATCATTGCGACTGGGCCGTGGAGTTCTTACCGAGTCGAACTTAACCTAAGAGGGTACCCGGCGCGTCCGCTAGGATTTTCTTCGTGTTGTTGACACGAAAATATACCGGAGGACGCAGCTTGAGTGCGATTCCAGGCCCTCAAGAAAGATCTTTTGGGTCTTACCTTCGTATCAAGAGGATACGGCATCCGGGTGTGCCTAGTCGGCTGAACTATCCAGGGTAAAGATGTGTATACATCGTATGTTTCGAGTAGCAGGGACTGCTCACCCGCGAGTATTTCCTCACCACTTTGCGTGTAAGGAGTTTTTCCTTGTTTGAATTTACACATAAGGATTTCGTGTTTTTGTGTTTTCCTGTCCGTATAAGAGAATTTTCTTGTCCGGAAGCCTCGTTGTGCATATACGAAAGAAATTTCGTGTCAAGGGATTTTGTACGAGAGAGTTTTCGCTTATTGATACGTCCATACGAAAGAAATTTCGTGTTATGGAGTTTATGCGAAAGAGTTTTCGCATCTTGAAATATCTATACGAAAGAGATTTCGTGTTATGGAGTTTATGCGAAAGAGTTTTCGCGTCTTGAAATATCCATACGAAAGAGATTTCGTGTTATGGAGTTTATGCGAAAGAGTTTTCGCGTCTTGATGTATCCATACGAAAGAAAATTCGTGTTTAGGATTCTACCCGAGAGAATTTTCGGGCTTGATGACGTACACAATGATGTCATTGTGCATTTTGTTCGCTCTGACTCCTTCCGATGGGACGTGACAAAGTGAAAACAGGGCATGCTGGCCCACCATGTCAACTTTTTGACCGGAAACGAGACGTCGTTTCATGTTTTTCCGCGAGCCACGCGCAGTAAATGCGCACGATCCGCTGTTAAGATTGTGGCATAAAGCAGCTTTCCACCGCCGCTTCGCTTCCGCTCCCCGCGTGGCAGCCGTGATGGACGCCACGTCGCTTGATCTGCGGCCCAGATGGGATTGGCTTGTGTATAAGTATCCATCCTTAGCGGAAAGTGAAAACTTCCCGGTCATTTGCTTCCCCGTCTTCTTCTTCCTTGCACACATCTCTTCCTCTGCAAGCACCCACCAGCTCTCATGGCGGGAGGCAAGAAACACAGTGGTGCTGCTTCGTCATCGAGGGCGACTGAAGATGTCTCCGTGCTGCCCGCGGCGAGAACGGGCGACTGGCGCTCCGCAAACACCACCAACAAGAGCATCAAGTAGATGCAGAGGGAGGGGTTACCGCCCCCTGAGGGCGACAAACGCGTTCGCCTCGGCAAAAAAGAGGAGGTACCAAACCCTCACGCGAACGAGCGCGTGATCTTTGCGAATCACGTCTCGCGCGGGCTCTCGTTCCCCCTTCGTCCCTTCCTTCTTGGTCAGCTGTATGTCTATGGCATACAGCTCCATGACCTGTCTCCAAAAGCGATGCAACACATCTCGTACTTCATCGTACTTTGCGAGTGCTTCTTGGGCATTCGCGCGCACTGGGGCCTTTGGAAGTCCCTATTCAAAGTGCGGGTCTTCCGCGAAAAGTCACGGGTGGAGGACCAGCTTGGAGAGACACTGCGAACTGGCGGCTTCGGAATCCAGGCGAAGACCGACAGCTCCTACTTCGAGATGCACTTCATCGACTCCGCGCAAGGATGGCGGAGGAAGTGGTTTTATGTCATCAACAACAGCGCGGGTGGAGCCCATGAATTCCACCCGTCCGCTGTTTTGAAGCGCCGGAAGTCTTGGACGCACAAGCTCTCAGTTGAAGAAAATCGGATCATTGCTCCGCTACTCGCGAAGGTAGCAGCTCTCCGCGATCAGACATCAGGGGTCGCGCTGAATGGTCTTCATCTGGCGAGCGTCTTCCTCAGGCGTAGGATCCAGCCTCTCCAAGAGAGGCCCTCAACTTTGTGGGAGTACCAGGGCCCTGAAGACCCCCGCCGTGTGTGCCAAGATATTCTCTCGAATGCCGAATTTGAGAAGAAAATTGTGGCCATCACCGAGCTGAAGGTAGGCGAGAAGTTTCCTGCTTCCCTCTTGAAGCATTCGAGGCTTCAAGGCCTCCTCCAGCCGATGTAAGTTTCCTTCTATTCTCTGTTTTAATATCTGTCGCCATTCGAAAGTTTGTCGACTGAGTTTTCTCTCTTCTTCTTCTTCTTATTCTTCTTCTCTTGTAGAGTCTGGAAATAGCCACATGCTATCCGCCAGTTTCTGCTGATGATGCTTCGGACTTGCTGGCGAGCAACGTTGAGGGTGCTCTCAATAACAGCGTTGCTGAGGCCGAGTCGAGCTCCGAGCACGGCTCTTCAGACGACGTGGAAGAGTCGGGTAGCGACCTCCACCACCGCAAGCGCCGCCGGTAAGTAGACGATGAAGCCACTTCCAAAGATAGTTCTTTGGGTGGCGGATCTGGCAAGGCGACAGAGCCCCTCGTGATGACGCCCTTGAACGTGATTCCTCCTCCAGCCCCCAAGTCGAAGATTGCACCGCCTAGAATGCAGATATGCTAGATGACGACGACGACGAGTAAGTTCTTCCTTGCCTGTTATCCTTTAGTCGAATGTTTTCTCTCGTTTTCCTTATGCTTTTGTTCGATTCTTCCTTTCATGACATGCTTCAATCCATCAGCCCTGGTCAGTTTGCTTCCTCTATTCCTTCTGTGAAGAGAAAAGAAGCGGCTGCAGGCGAAACTCCAGTCGCCAAGGTCACCCAGAAACCTTCGAGCCCAGCACCGGCAGTTGCGGCTCCAGACTATAGACTTCCTGGCTTCGCGGGTGGGGCTCCGGCGAACAGAGAAGTCTCGGGTAGCTCGGCGGATCCTGTGTGCACCTCCCAAGGCCAGGTAAATCTTGTCACTTCTTTTGCATCTTCCACTTTGTTCGTTTGCATTTTTCCTATCGGGTGCACGTCAGTGCTCCCGATGGGAGTAGCCCCCAAGGCCGTGGTTAATCGCTTGCGATTATGCATGGACTCAAGTTTAAGCTTTTTTCTTCCTTTGATGTTATCGGGTGCACGGCAGTGCCCCCGATGGGAGTAGCCCCCAAGGCTATACTCGACTGTGTACAGTCGTGAATAGGCTCAAGAACCTTTTTCTTTAACATGAAATTTGTCTTGTGCTTTTGCAGTCTCTTCTTGACTCCCTAGCCGCCATTGGCCGACGCGTGCTTTCGGCCGAGGCAGATTGCGCCGCCCTTCGGCAGGATCGTGATCGACTTGTCGAGGATGGCCAAACTATCCAAGGTAGGTTAATCCACTCCATTTTTCTTCCACAATTTCCTTTGATCATATCGGTTTTCTTTAGGCTGAATTCACTGCTCTACAGCTCAAGTCGATCTCATGAAGGCCGAGAAAACCGAAGCTGCCTCTCGGGTGAAAACCCTTGAGGCCGAGTTTGAGTCCACCCGAAAGGAGCTGGAGTCCACTCGCAAGAATTCGGTTGACTTCGAGGGGAAGCTCGCCGAGGCCCAGGATTTGCTGAAGCAGCTGGAGGATGCTGGTTCTAAACACGACAACGATCTTGTTCGCATCATTCGCCCTCTGGCTCAGCAATTCACGGGTAAGTTGTACTTGATTTTTGCTGCGATTTGATTTTGATTGGCTATCTCGGGAGTTTACAGTGTCCTTTTGTAGATATTCTTGGTGTTGCACTGGAGCTACCTGGGAGTCGGTGATTGGATGCTTTGACGGACTCCTGCTCCCAGCTCCAGAAACACGCGAGTGGGATCTGCTCCCTCGTTGGCGAAGCCATTCGAGTGATGACGCAATTCCACGAGCGTCTTCTGGTGGATGTCGCGGTTCCGCCCACGCTAGACGGCCTTCTAAAAGTTTTCCTGGAGGGTGATCTTCTTCAGGCTTACTCGGTTGCCCAGTCTGAATGTGGAGCGAAGACTGCCATCCAGTTTGCGTTGGCGCACGGAGTCGAGGGCCTGGAGAAAGCGTACTCGAGCCTTCCTTACGATGCCGCCACGGGCAGAAAGGTAGCGCTTCGTCCTTTTGGCGATCCGGCTGAAGTCCTCGCCAAGAAGCTATCTGAATTGCTTGCCCGTGCTAGTCGCAAGGGACATCCTGCTGCCAGCGCTAGTACCTCCGCAGTTCCATAGGATAGTTTATTTTTTACTTTGCCCTTTCAATGTAATAATGAACCTTGGGATGCATTCCCGTATTTTTCTTTTAATCAAAGTGTTCTTTTGATGTCTAAAATGCCTGATTATTGCGATTGAAGCGTTACGAGCTCCCGATGGGAGTAGCCCCCGTGCACCTGTTAAGTAGGTGGTATATTTCTCGAGTGAGGTCTTGGAGTGTATCTGAACTTGTTTCATTTCCTTCCAGGTTGTGGGTCCTAACGCAGAGTCTTAGAGTGGATCTGTTGCACGAGTAGATCCCCTTGTTGCTGCTGTTGGTACATTTGTCGGGCTCCGTGATCGTGTCGCAGATGGAGAGCGCAAGCTGAAAGCTTTGCGTGCAGTGGATGATGTGGCTAAGTCAAAGCAAAAGTTTGCGGCTGAGCGTGAACAGTTCGTGATGGAGGAGCTGGCAGTTGTTACCAAAGACATGCTTTGTAAGCATGCTAGCGCCCTAACACTTTGTTGTTTACCTTCGCTTCACCTTTTTAACCTTTCGCGCTATTTTTCGCAGTTGTTGAGCCCGACGGTCCTTGTGAAACTCATTGGGTAGACAACCACATTGTTCATGAAGCGAGTAGCTCAAAGCCGCATGCGAACAAGTTCTAGTCTGACCGCAGCCGCGGCTTTATTCTGGCTACTTTGAAGTACCGGACTGGCCAGGCGAGGCTGCTTGTGGATTCTTGTCGCGAAGTCTTGTCTTTTGTGCACCGGACGTTCTATCCGCTGGGTACCGTTCCGGAAAGGTTGAGCGACCTGCTAAGAGTTTTTGGCCGAGTTGGTGAAGTTCGCGAGTGCGTTCGTCAGCAACTTATCTGCGGTACTCAAGTAGCGCTTGCTTTTGTTCGGATGTGGCACCCTGAGGTCAATTTCCCTTTTGTGGCTAGGCTTCCTAATGCTCCAGTCAATTTTACTCCTCATTATGTTGTTGTTCAACCTGCGGCGGAGGATATCATTCGACTGACTTCCGAAGAGGTTGACCAGATGCTGGCCGAAAGAACTGCTCATCGTCAGGCGTAATCGTAGGATGTAGATATCCTGTTACCTTGTATAGTTTACTTGAGATTTTGTAAAGTGTTCTATAAGGCGTGAGCCCTGTTTGTACCTTGTATTTGTAAATTTTCCTCTAATGCTTAGTTAGGCGTAGCCCCCGTGCGTTTGGGGTGTATACCTGTTGTTTAGCATGTAAAATGAAGAAACACGAGTAGCCATGGTTGAGAAACCATGTGTTTTATTTATATGGCTGAGAAGCCATGTATTTTCCTCGAGCTACAAGATGGCTAGTATAGCCTTATTTGTGCGAATAGAAAAATCCTAAGGATAGAACTTGCGGAGATGCGCCACATTCCATGGATTGGAGTAGATGCCACCGGTCTCGGGGTTCTTCAATCGATACGCGCCACCTGGGATAACTTCGTGTATGATGAAGGGTCCTTCCCATGGTGGCTCGAGCTTGTGACATTCCTTTTGCTTGAGCCGCAACACCAGATCGCCTACCACGAAAGATCTGTGGCGTATGCGACGACTGTGGTAATTGCGTAGTGATTGCTGGTATACCGCCGATCTTGCGAGTGAAATGTCGTGAATTTCATCGAGTGCGTCTACATCTTCTGCGAGTGCCCTGTTCGAGGTTTCTTCGTTGTATGCGACGACTCGGGGTGCGCTGAATTTGACATCTTCAGGTAGGACGTTTTCGGCTCCAAAGACCATGAAAAATGGCGTGTAGTTTGTTGACCGATTTGGTGCTGTGCGAAGGCTCCACAACATTGATGGTAACTCCTCTGCCTAGTGCCCTGCTGCTGGGTTTAGGCGATCGAGTAGCCGCTTCTTGAGGCCGGCTGAGACTAATCCGTTGGATCGCTCGACTTGACCATCAGTTTGTGGGTGAGCCACTGAGGCGAAACTGAGGGTGATCCCCATTTGTTCGCAGAATTCCTGTGTTTCCTTCGCAGTGAAGTTGCTGCCGTTGTCGGTGATGATGTTGTGTGGTATGCCAAACCTGCACACAATGGAGTTGAGGAATTTCACGGTGCATTGGGCGCTGACGGAGGTGACTGGCATAGCCTCGATCCACTTCGTAAATTTGTCGACTGCGACGAGCAAGTCAGTGTATCCTCCGGGTGTCGACTTTCGCAGTGGCCCCACCATGTCTAGCCCCCATTGTGCAAAGGGCCAGGCGATTGGGATCATGTGTAGTTCAGTGGCAGGGGCGTGTGGCTTGGGCGTGAATCTTTGGCAAGCGTTGCACTTGTCGACTAGGTCCTTTGCGTCTCTGGCCGCTGTGAGCCAGTAGAATCATTTTCGGAAAGCTTTACCCACGATCGCCTTCCAGCTGGCGTGGTCCCCGCAATCTCCTTGGTGTATATCCCGCAGCAATTCCGTGCCATCCTCGGGTGCTATGCATCACTGCAATATTCCTGATATGCTCTGTTTGTATAACTCTCCATCCAACACTCGAAAAGTTTTGCTGCGTCGTACTATCTGTCGAGCCTCGCGAACATCTGCTGGGAGCTGCTTGTTGGACAAGTAGTCGAGGTATTTCTGCGTCCAGAATGGTTCGACCAGAAAAACTTGTCTCGAAATGTTGTGGCTGAGCTCAATCATAGCAGTTTGCGGGCTGACCTCTATCTCCAATGCTGCGGGTGCTTCTGCTGATTTTTTGACCTTGACTGAGCGTTTGATCATCCTCTCGAAGTATATTCCAGGTGGTATGGATGTGTTGGTAGAACCCATGTTTGCCAATTTATCTTCTTCTTCATTGTTGGATCGCGCGATGTGCTTTAATTCGCACCCTTTGAAATTTCCTTCGAGTAGGTTGTACATGTCTCGATAGGCGACCATGTTTTCTGCAATGGCGTCGCACTCTTTCATCGTCTGCTGTACGATGAGGTTTGAATCTCCATAGATCATCAGTCGGGTGGCTCCGAAGGCGATCGCCATCTGCATGCCGTGAAGGAGGGCTTCGTATTCTGCGTCATTGTTTGATGTCGGGTCGTCGGGTGGAAAATCCAATCGCAGGACATACTGCAACTTGTCACCTCTGGGGGATATCAGTACAACCCCGGCTTCAGCTCGTTCGTTTCTCTTCGACCCGTTGAAGTACATTATCCAGTTGCTCGTGTATTCTGGAGGGGCTGACGTTTGTAGTTATGTCCACTCGCTCAGGAATTCTACAAGTACTTGTGATTTTACAGATTTGCGCCCTGCATATATGATGTCCTAGGCGCCGAGCTTGATACTCCACTTTGCAATTCTTCCGTATGCCATGGTGTTATTCATGATAGTACCGAGTGACGCGTCGTTTAGCACCGTTACGGTGTGCTCTTGGAAGTAGTGCTTGAATTTTCGAGCTGTGAGCACCACGCCATACGCGAGCTTCTGATAATGAGGGTATCGTTGTTTGCAAGGCGAAAGCACCCCGCTGATATAATATATTGGCCTTTGGACGCCATACGCCTTGCCATCTTCCGGCCGCTCGACCACGATTGCTATGCTGATGACTTGATTTGTTGCGGCTAGGTACAGATACAGTGGCTCCCGTTCTTGTGGCGTTGCCAAGACACGCCTACTCTGCAATGCTCGCTTGAGGTCCGCGAATGCTTTCTGCGTTTCGGGTGTCCACTCGAATTTATCCATTTTCTTCAGTAGCTTGTGGAAAGGCAATGCTTGCTCGCCCAGCCTCGCAATGAATCTGCTTAGAGCGGCTAGTCGTCCTGCGAGCTGTTGCACACCGCGGAGATTAGTTGGTTCCTTCATTGTCAGGATCGCTTGGATTTTCTCCGAGTTGGCTTCAATTCCTCGAGCAGAAACCAGGTACCCGAGAAGTTGTCTTGCAGGGACACCAAAGACGCATTTGGTCGGGTTGAGCTTGATTCGGTACGCGTCAGTGCGTCGAATGTTTCTCTGATGTCATCGAGGAGCGTATCCTCTACTCGAGTCTTGATGACGATGTCGTCAACGTACACTTGTACATTCTTGCTAATGAGCTTGGCGAGGCATTTTTGCATGTAGCGCTGATATGTTGCGCGTGCGTTCTTTAGCCCGAATGGCATTGTCGTGTAGCAGTAAACACCATGGGGTGTGATAAACGATGTCTTCTCCTCGTCCTCCTTTTTCATCCTGATCTGATTATAGCCCGAGTAGGCGTCCAAGAAGGAGAGGCGCTGGATGCTGTGGAGAACGATCTGTCGATCGTGGTAGTCGGAAAGTATTTTTTTTTCGGGAAGTTCAACGACGTGTAGTCGATGCACACGCGAAGGATGTAAGTATTTTTCTTCGGGACCAGCACCGGGTTTGCTAACCAGGTGGAGATCTTTATCTCGCGGATGAACTTTGCTGCGAGTAACCTGTTCACTTCTTCTCCAAGTGCTTTTTGCTTTGGCTCTGAAAACCGTCGGGTTGTCTGCTTGATAGGTTTGGCATCTTTATAAACTTCGAGTGAGTGCTCGGCGAACTCCCTGGGTATCCCTGGCATATCTTAAGGCTGCTACGCGAAAATTTCCCAATACTCACGGAGGAGTTCGACGAGCGCCCCTTCCTATGCTGGCGAGAGGGTGGTAGACACCATCGCCGTTTTCGTAGATTCGGTCGGGTGCACTTGATGTTTTTGAGTGTCGTTGTTTGCGCTGAACTCGAGCTGTGGCGTTCTTCTTGGTGAGAGGCATCACAGAGTGATCCGTGGTTTTTGCTATCTCTTCCAGCTCTTCCTGCATCCCGAAGGATTTGGCGATCTCGTTGAACTCGATGTCGCATTTATTGGATTTTTGGAAATCATCGTCGATGGTGATGGTGCCATGTTCCCCAGGCAGCTTGAGCTTCAGGTATGCATAGTGTGGTACTGCCATGAATCTGGCGAACGTTGTTCGGCCAAGAATAGCGTCGTACTGTGAGGGCCAGTCGACTACTTTGAAGTCGACGAATTCTCGTCTGTAATTGCTTTGGTTGCCGAGTACCACCTCCAAGTTTATTGTTCCGAGTGGGCGGACTGCCTTCCCTGGTACTATCCCGTGAAAGGATGTCTCTGATTGCGCGAGTCCGTCCAGGTTCCTGTTCATCCTGCGGAGTGTGTCCGCGTAAATGATGTTAATCCCACTGCCTCCGTCCATGAATACTCGGGCGAGTTCATAGTTGCCTATTTTTGCCTGGATGACGAGTGCGGCATGCCCTGGTCGATAGACTCGGGGGGATGGTCTTCCTTGGATAAAATTATCGGCTGGTTGGCCATCTTCAGATACTCGGGTGGGGATGGTGGTGCCTGGACAGCCATGAATACCTGTCGAGTGTTTGTTTTCTGGGCTCTGCGGGACGGGCAAACTTTTTGTATCATCCCTAGGAGTCCTGCTGGGTTCGGGTATCCGTTCGTTCCTTGGTTTGCGGCGGGTGGCGTGGGTAGCGCGGCTAGCACCGTGTTTTGGTTTCCTGGTGGAGGTAGAGCTTGCGGCGGGTGGAATCCTTGAGTTCCCCCTCCTGGGAGCTGCGGGTAGCCCTGGTTGACTGTTGCTCTGTTTTTCTTTGAGAAGGCCTCGTGGATGTCAAGGAACTTTCGGCAATCCTTGAGAAGGTGTGTTGCCTTAGTTTTGCCAGTGCGCTTATCTGTAAATAGATGTAGCGTGCATTAACCATCGAGGTCCTCCTCGGGGGTTTTGTCCTATGGCTTTGGCTTTCACTCGCGATTTCTGCGATATCCGCTGTCGTGATTTCTTGTGAATTCTGCTGCCACCAGTTCCTCCCGATCATCGCGGTCGTAATGCTTTCTCCTTTTCTTTCGACCATGGCGATCGTCTTCTGCTGCTGGTGATGATGCTTTCTCATTACGCACCGCGTCCTCGCCGTTGGCCCATTTGTCGGCTATAGCCATCAGTTCTCCAATGGTTTTGGGTGCGGCCCACCCCAGTTCTTCCCGGAAGGAGATTCGCCGAGCTCCTTTGGCGAATGCTTCGACTGTGACTTCTTCTGATATATTTCCTGTTGTATTCCTAAGTGTGGTCCATCGCTGAATATATTCGCGAGTAGACTCGCCACTTTTCTGCTTGCAAGCTCGTAGTTCCTTGATGGTCGCCGGTCTTTTGTATGTTGCTTGGAAGTTTTTGCAGATTTCGAAGGTTAGATCATCCCATGATTTGTAGCACGCCTTCGGTCTTCCTTCGAGCCAGCTGCGCGCGGAGCCTACAAGGTGTAGGTTAAGGTATTGCATAGCCGTGTTTTTGTTCCCTCGTTGGCATTTTACTGCCATGAGGTAATCTGACAACCAGGCTTGTGGCTCTAGCGATCCGTCGTATTTTTGCACCTCCAAAGAGAGCTTAAACCTCTTGGGCAACGGTGCCTCGTGAATGTCGCGAGCAAAGCATAAGGCTCCACAGACCTCCTCGTCGGAAGAGGTGGATGAGCAACGCGCGCGGTTCCTGGCCGCTCGAGCTTTGTCAACCTTGTGCTGAGGGATGTCTGATCACGCATTGTATCCGGGCTCGTCGGGATTGACGTCTCTCCGCGGCTCCTTGCTGCGGTGTCATGAACGAATGCCGTGACGTCGTGGGCTGCGATCGCGATCTCTCCACGGGCTGCGATTGCGACCTCTCCGTGGGCTGTGATCCCGACTTCTCGGGCTGTCGTCACTGTCACTCGGACTATCTCCGCGTCGTCGAGCTAGTCTTCCTCGCGCGCGACGGGGCGACTTCTCCCTATTGGGTGACATGCTCCTGTGTCCGCGAGGTGCTTCTTTATCTTTTTGCGCAGCCGCCTTCCTGCGGTCGTAAGCGGCCATTCTTACGGCTGCCATGCCTAGCCCCTTCTAGACCCGCCTGTATTGCTCTGCGCAGGGGTCGTTTTCCCCTGGTTGGTTTGTTCGCGGGTAGGTGGCTGCAGCTAGTACTGCGGCGGCGGGAATCGTCGGATGCACGTTGCCGTCTTCGTCGACGCGCATAAGGGAGGCCTCGAATGACCTACTGATCCCAGTTAAGGATGCGTCGTCCATAGACGAGGTTCTTGAAACATGTCTCTTTCTCCCGGGATGGTTCCCGACAGAAGGTGTCTTCGAGAGCGTTGCACGGCATTGACTAGACTCGTCCGCTAGCTTTCTTCGTCCAGCTAGGTCTTTTCGAGCTTCCTTGATCAGAGTTGCTCCTCTCACTAGGTGGTAGTGGTATGCAGTCATGTCTTCGTGTGGGGCTCCGGCTTCGAGTGGTTTGCTTGTGCGGATGGCCTCCTTTGCCCGATTCCAAGCGGCTCGCGATACGCCGATGGCTGCACGTTCCCTTGCGCTGTCTTCAGTTTCTTCGGATGGGTCTCCTGACCCTGCCATGCAGACCTGAGCCAGATATGGCTCGTGGGTCCTAGGCGTAGTTTGGAAAGCTTTCCTGACTCGGGAAGGTTCCTCTGTAGAGAGGGTATGTAAGTTGCGGGTGTTGAGGCGGATAGATTCGCCGCTTTTCGCTAAGTCGCGACCCGCGTAGTTGGGCCGTGAGTCGACAGCTCCTGGGCTTGAGATCGACTCCGAGCCCGATCCGTTGAGATTGGATTGCTCGGGGAATTGTAGAATTCCTTCTTTGTCGGCGTAGAACTGGAAGCTCCCGAACGTCATGGCGATGCTTTTCTCCAGTTCGCTGAACACTGGGCGTGATTCCGGTGAGTGAGGGGGGACGACGACCGACCCGATGCGGATCGGATTGGTTGGAGTCGAAGTTCCGGGGTTCCAGCGCGAGTTGTTTGTCGATGAAGCCGAAGCTGCCGGAGATCCAGCGCCCTCCATTCCCACAGACGGCGCTAATTGTCGAATATGCATCTCAACAAGTCCCTCGGATGAACCGATAGGGTTTCGAGTAAGGGAACGAGTAGGCACTGGTGACAATCGTCGGCTAACAGGGGGCAAGATTAATCCAGGTTCGGGGCCCTCGTAGAGGTAAAAACCCTTACTCCTGCTTCTATCGATCTGTATTAACGAGTAGATCAGTTACAATGGGGGATGCTCAAGTCGAGAGTATGATCTCGATCTCAAGGCTTCGCAGGTGCGGTATTGCTTGGTACTCCCCCCCCGGTGGTTCTCCTGGCTTTATATAGATAGCCAGGTCTCAAACCGTGCCCGGGGGGATACGAACCGTAACCCTAAGTCGGCTACAGGTTTCCTTTCTTAACCCGCAAGGCTTTGCGGGTGGGCTTTGATTGGGCCTTCTAGAACAGTCCATGGCGTTTCCTTTGGAGCTTGGGCCTTGGGCCTTAGACCGGGTAGGCTCACCCGATAGGCCTAGGATCCATCCCTTCGTCACCTCCGCCGATGTGCTTGGGCGCAATCGACGCGCCGTCGATGACTCCCTATCCTCCACCTCTTCAATCTGAGTTAACCTCACCGTGGTGCCCGCGCGCATCCAAACCCTAGCTTTAGGGTTACGGGACCCGTGGCTCTCCACTTCTCTCTGGCGACTTCCAACCACTCGTGGATGTTCAAGGGCGCCTTTGACGTGCTGTTATGGTCGCTGTGGTTCCTGGGGGGCTGTTGTGGTTGCTGCGGAGGCGAGACGCCGCCGGGACGGCTCCCGGGAGAAACTGCGGCCTCACCGCCGCCCACAACTGCGCTTCATAGACTGGTCGTGGCCACCACGATGGTGGTCACCTGTGAGTCCCCTCTGCTCCCTCTCTCTACCTCTGCTCTCCTCTCTTTCCTTCCTCCCCTTGCTCTGGAACCAGGCATCGAGTCTGCGTTCATGCCATGCTCGACGAGGTCCCTATGATGCACCTGATGCGTATGATGTATCTATTGTTTACTGGCAATGGAGAATTTCTCCCAGTGGGATTTATTTAGGAATTGTTAGCCAGAGAATTTGATCTCCGCATCCTGTTGGATTCAGGAGGTTGTTCTGCCTATGATATGTGAACTATCCCTAGGAATCTTCTCAGGTGCTTGTTTGTAGCCTTTTTCCTATTTGATTCACAACAGAGCACCCATGTGTGTGTTTCTCAGATGAAGAATTCATTGTTGGCTAAGTGTGCTTGCTGGTGGGTGCTACTGTGAACCATATGGTTCAGAGGATGTGCCACCAAGCCATCTGTGTGCTACTGTGGATTTATTCCTATTTAGTTGTGCTTGAGGTACCTGATCTGAGGTTTAGGTGCCCAGCAGCTATTGTGGAAATGATTTGTGAGCTGGGGTCTTGTCCTGAATTCATTTACTAAGTATTTGTGCTACTAGAAACCATATGAATTGATAAGAACAATTGATTGCTTGAGCTTGCTGCCTCTAAGTACTTATCTGATAAGAACAGATTCCTATTACTTGATTAATTTTCCCCGGGACAATGATGCAAAGCGTGAG